>PVJH01004385.1:42222-126426 GCA_004026705.1 Nesogale talazaci
CCTGAACTTATTTACTTTGAAATTTCTGTGTAACATATTGCAGAAAAAGGCAAAGTTAGGGTAAAAAGTTGTGATCAAGAACGGATTAATCCATTTTCAGTTATTTCTTGTGGGAAAAATTGATTTGGAACTCCAAGGTATAGCATCTCCATGCTCCTTCTAGAACGGGTTAGCATCGCGGTCCTGGGTTTACTGTACATGAATTTTTGTTGTTGTTTTTGCTTTTTGCTTTTTTTTTCTAGCTAGAAGGGCCGTCCAATGAGGAGAGAGGCTGTCCAAGGTTATCAAGTCATTGAATCTTAGAATGGTTGCTCTCCTATGAGAAACTTGGGAGACTGTTGTTCAAAGCCCTGCGCTCCAGCCTCGAGGAGCAGGGACTGCCCCCTCTCCCCTCAGCTCCGCAGCTGCCCTCCCCAGGCCTCCCTGTGCACACTGCGTCCCTTCTCAAGTTCCCGAGCCAAGCCAAGGCCAGACCTGGTGTGATGGGGAGATAATAAAGGAATTTATTACTCAAGTAGACGTTTGGCATAGATGAGCTCTGAAGGACTTTATCCCTCTGAGAATCTGTATTGTGTGATTTTATAGAATCATAAGTGAGCCCCCTGGCCTTGGGGCTTATCGCCTTCTTCCGGCCTTCGCCTCATCTGCTTGCTTATCTCTTTGGGGCGTGTAATAACTGTCTTGGTTTATTCATGGGCCTGCCTCGGGCCTTGCATCTGAAATCAACCAGCCTGACCCTAGGACAGCGTGATCTGAAAAGGCAGGAAGTCCCTGTGGGACAGAGCACCTGCTCAGGACAAGGCCGGTGGGTGGCTGCAGTCCAAGGACTGAAGGTCCCATTCCCAGCAAGGGAGATAGGGGGGTGTGGCAGGCATTGTTCTAAGCCTATCATGTGTGCTGTGTATAATGGTCTTAGATTAGCAGGAAGGGTTACTAATTAGGAGCCTCCGTTACCACTGAAGAAACTGGTAGATGGGTGACTGGTAAATGGTAAGCTCGAAGGTATAGAGACAGTGTGTATCTTACAGACCATCGTATAGCCGATACACAGCGAATTCAAACTCTAGACCCTGTGATGTTAAGCTAAACTCTCTGCCTTCAATCTTGTGACCCACCTCCTAGACACAGCAGGGTTTAGGACCAAGTGCCTGTGGTCAGAATTGTAGGTGGTTTCCTGTTGCCCTTCCAATAGCTTCATTCTTTTAGTACAAAATGCTATGAATTGCAACGATCTCCAGGGTTCCTTTACACCAAAGATGAAAATGGATAAATTCTACCAAACATTTTGCTCAGTGTGAATTTCTGTTAGCTCGGCTTCTCTTTTAGTGTAGAACTTGTCAGAAGGTTGCACACACATATGCGAGGGGAAGAAGTTCAAGGTGAAAAAGGATAATTTTGTCCACTCACTGCCAGGGCAGGTCAAGCTGGCCAGCAGTTGACAGGAATGTCGGCTCCTTTGGGATTGCCCAACTTCCCGTGCCCGGCTCCCACCAGGAGTGCTCTCTCTGCACACATGAACAACTTGTCAGACCCTCTGTGTTTTGAAAGCTCCTGAGAGTGCTGTACGTACACGAGAAGAGTTCTTCCCAAACCGTTAGCTGCTCTGCACAATCACCGTGTTCATCATTTTTGTTTTTCCCTTGGCCTCCTCGTTCTTCCCCTTCCTGTCTGAATTTAGAAGGAAACACATGCAGTACAGAAGTAGTCACTTTGACAAGTCTTCTCTCTTGGCAAAATAATCTCTTTGTTTAGAACAGGCCTTTTAATAGCGTGCAAAAATTATCCAGCGCATTTGAGATATTTTTCAGGCAAATGCTGAATGTGTGAAGTTTTCAAGAGATGAGTCTACTAATTTAAATATTTCTTCTACCTTTCTAAAGTAGGTAGCTCTGTGCATTTTGGATTAGCATATCTTGACAAATGTCTAATTTTCGACATTTGGTAGGAGACGGTTTATGTTACGATTATGTTGAAGAAAAGAGATTTATCATACACAAACTAAACTTAATATTGGCCTCCTGATTGGTATGCTTCAACCATTCCATATCTGAGAAATACTAACAAGTCAGTGACTGAATCTTTATAGATCAATAAAAAACAACTATGCCCCCACTCACGATAAAGCTTCAACACTATCTGACCATCCTCTTTCTGCCCAGAGTTAAATTCTGCTATAAGTTAAAAGCTGCTGACAAATGCTTTCCACACAACTCTATCAGAGAACTTATCCTTTATCTGATTTGCTTACAGAGGGCAAAATCTGGCCTTGTTAATCACTATATCTATCTTCAGTGTCCAGGATGATATCTGGCATAGAGCTCAATAAAATTTACTTCAACTGTGTTGAAAATAATTAATGAACAATCTGCTAATGAAAGGAGACCCAGGAATCCATTAGAGAATGAACTGGGTCCATTCGTAGGCAACTCCTATCACCCACATGTGTATGCCAAATTGTAATTGAATGCCAGAGCCATTCCAAGCTACTGAGATGTCAATAGAAACCCCCTCGTTCAATAATGCCAGGAATTGCTAACTCCAAGGGAAACCAACCTGACCAAGCACATGCAGTGCCTACCCTGGGAGGGCATAATCCAACAGGAAAGACAAACAAGGAAAGTGCAGTTGGCGTGAGAGGCACATGCTGCAGGATGAGGGTTCGGGGGGAGGCAATCTGAGTTGATGGGGGTACTCGGGGGAGACATGAGGAAACCCAGAGGATGGACTAAACTAGTCCGGAATGGCATGAGTGAATGTGGGGTACTAACTAGAGGGAGAACATGCACAGAGGCTCTGAAGCAGGCAATCACATGAAGCTTTCACTTGGGGCCCACATGGGTCTGCGATTCACCAAAGGAAGTCACCATGCTAGCATAGTTTCCTCTGTGTGACACAGCCGCATACATTTTCTTAAACCATTGGGGTTTTAAAACATGGTGAGAGGGTTTTTTAGGTATGTTGCTGAGCCCACTACAAACAGTGAAATAGCTAGTCATCTCTCAAGATGTCTGACTTCCTGAAGTTTTCATCTCTAAAAAAATAGCTCTATATTGTTGTATACATAATTTAATTAGGAGGCCTCAAATTTCTTTATTAAATTTAATTGAATCCAGATTTCTATATTTAAGGGATTCCAAGGTGAACATCTGTGCTTATATTAATTGCAGGAAGAATTAGTCTGCACTAAATCATCATGGTATTTAAGACAAGCACATCATCTTCCTACTTGATACATTTTCAGTATAGGCGTTCATGTTTTTAGAGTAAAAAATAACCATAGGGCTTGAAATCTAGTCTGGCACTCTCATTTTTAACACTACTTGTACAAAATGCCATTAGATCACCCACATCACTGTAGGATGTACATTCTTCAGAAACGATGGCAAGAAAAAAAAATGAATCTTGTAAAAATAGCTCTTTTGCTGACTTTCCAAAGAACTTCTTTTTTCCCCTTCCTGAATAGATGCATACTTTTCTGACAAATACTAACAGCAATGTTTTGTCTGAGATCCAGGCAGACAAGGTTGTATCCACTAGGGAGATGCCTACAGACAGTCATTTCCAAACAATAGAGGAAAAAATGCATAGATCAGCCAACTAATTTATGCTACATCAATTTTACACACCCAGAAAGCATGAAACTTTAATATGATCCCACCAAAGTCAAATAAGCCAAACAAGCTACCAAAACAGGCCTGGCCCTTTCATTTAAACAAATTTATGTCATGCCGTCTTGGAGGACACATGTATTCGGAAAAGGCAAGGAGGCCATGTGTCTAAACACATGTTAAATTAGACAGCAAAGAAGTACAAAAAACTCCCAAAGCACAGTGTCTGTGAACCCAGGATGATTAATGTGCAACTTTATTTTACTTCAAGGGTAAAAGACTAGAGGTGGGGAAAGGGCCATAAGCTCAGCTGACAACTGTCACAAAGGAAATGATGGTGGGTCCCGTGAAGTTATTGGGCCTACAAAGAATGAATGTGTGGCAGAGGCTTCTCTAGCAGTGTCAGCTAGGCGACTAGAAACCACAGATTTCAGGGCAAATGAATGGAAAGGACCTTGGAAACAGCCCCTAGGACTCCAAGTCCTCATTCAGGCCTTTCTTCCCCAACAAGTGAAATGAAACAGGTCATCCAGGACTTGGATTCGCATCTGCTCACTCAGAGGACTTTGGGATTTGGATCTTCATAACAGGTTGGATATCTGATAGTTCCCTGCTCTCCGGATCTCGTGAGGGGATCACTCCTTGGTGAGCAGAGCCGCTGCCACTGCAGGGACTGCAATGTGGTTGGGTTCTGAGAAAATCTCAGGGCAAACAGGAGAAACACCTGCCCTCAGAGGTCCTAGGAAGGACCAAATGCATTGGTTTGCACTGCCATCAAGTCAGTGCTGACTTATAGGCACCCCGTTCTCCAGAGTTTAACGATTCATGGGAGTTGAAAATCCAGTCATTCTTCCAGGAGCTGTGGGTGGTTTCAAACTGCTGACCAGGCAGATCTCAGCCCAATACACAACCACTGACTCTCCTGGGCTCTTTTTAGCAGCTTATGGAACTCGCCTTTTATGAACTCCAAAGCATCAGAAAAAACACACGTTCTGATGATTCCTACCAATGGGATCTTGATTGAGTCCATGTATGATAGAGTAGAATTGCTCTGTAGGGCTGTGTGTTTGTGGGATGAACCCAACAACAAACATTTGTGGAAGAAGTTTGCCAGTTCTTCTGTGACACCACAGGGTGGGTTTAAATAGTGTGCTTCTATGTAGTAATAGAGTGCAAACTGTTTGCACCATTCAGATGAAATTGTAAGCTATGAAGTTTTTTAAAAGAAAACACATAAATAGATGGGGCTTCAATCAGTTCGCAACTTCCTATGTTCATGACTAGCCCATTACCTCTCCTCCAAAACTGATATCAAAGAGTTACAACTCTTGGTGAAAATGAGGATAACCTGAAGCCCTTGCTGATGAAGATCAAGGACTGCAGCCTTCAACTCATGTCAAGAAGACCAAACTCACAGCTGGACCAATAGGTAACAAACATCACACTCAATGGAGAAAGGGTTGAAACTGTCAAGGATTTTGTCTTGCGTGAATCCACAATCAATGCTCAAGGAAGCCACAGTTAAGAGGTCAAAAGATGCATTGCATTAGATCAGTCTCCTGCATAAGAACTCTTAAGAGTTTTGAAAAGCAAGGAGGTTAGTATGAAGACTAATGGGCACCTTGACCCAAGCCTTGGGATTGTCAATTGCCTCATGTGTATATGAAAGTTAGACACTGGATAAGGAAGACCAAAGAAGAGTTGATGCCCTTACATTGGGGTGCTGGAGACGAATATTGACAGTACCATGCACTGCTTAAAGGACATATTTGTCTCAAAGAAAGTCAAAGCCCAGAGTTCTCCTTTCAGACGATGATGGCGAGTTCTCATCATACATGCTTTGGAGAAGGCCATCGTGCTGGGTAAAGTGGAGGGTCAGTGAACCGAGAGGGGAAAAAGAGGAAGGTCGTCAGGAGGTGGATTGACACCGGAAGGTTGGCACAGGACTGAGTAGGAGTTCCTTCTGTTGTGCATAAGGTCACAATGAGTCAGCTCCAACCCAATGGCACTGAACAACAGCCAGAGTTCCCAATGATACAGACAGAGACCAACACCTCATTGGCTGGGCTGGTCTACCGCAACTCACATGCAGTCAAGTCAGCAGGACTGTGGGAGAACCGATTTCTTTTTCCTGAAAAATAGAAAGAACATAGGAAACAACCACACACTCCATCGAGCTTAGGACTGCTTGTGGTCGTAAGGCGCCATCAAGTCAGGTCTGACTCAGCAACCCGATGTCCAGCAGAGGACGACCCCACCCCGTGCTGGACACCTCCAGTCTTTCCCCCCTTTATCAGGGTGTTAGCTTTTGGTCCAGTTGTGAGGATTTGGGTTCTCCCGACATTGAGTGGTCATCTCTCTGAAGGCTGCAACTCTTCATCTTCATAAGCAAGCACTTTGATTCCTAATAGATTCACACATAAGAATTTCAGTCTCTTTCTTTCCAAACCTGTAGCCCATGCCTCAAACCAATGTTCCTTTCCCCAAACCATTTCCTGGACATCAGGGTATTGCATCCAAGTAAGGGACCTGGGGAAGGTGAAGAAGGATTTACATAGAAAAGAACCGAGTTGTTTTGAGTTGCCATCCAGCGAGTTCTGGAAAACAGAATGAAAAGTTACCCAGTCCAGCACCATCTTCCCAACGGTGGGAAGGCTTGAGGCTATTGTGTGGCCATTGTGTATTTGGCGTGTCTTCCAATCTAATATGCATATTGTTTTCATTGACTAAGTTTCAAATACAGATCATTACGCCTTTTTTTTTCCCTAGTCTACTCTGCAAGCTCTGCTGAAACCTGTTCATCCAGCGTGAGCTCTCTGGTATTTGAAGTATCAGTAGAGACTAAAGAGGAGCTAACAACTTGAATGGAGCCCCGGTGGTGTTGTGGTTACATTCCGGCCTGCAATGCTAGTGGTCGGCACTTCAAACCAGCAGCAGCTCCTCAGGAGAAAGACTGGGTTCTCCCCCCCGTATAGATTTACAGTCTCAGGAGCCCACAGGGCATTGCTGCGAGTCAGTATCGACACAAGAGCAGTGAGAGCAGAAGATGAAAAGGAGAAAAGAGGAGGAAAATAAAAAAGAAGAAGGTTTGCACTACCACTGTAGGGATCTGATCAAAATATGTAAGGGAAGAGGGTTTTAAAGACATCGTTCTGTCTGTGAGTGGGTGGGTTCCGGGGATAACATCCTATAATATTCCTTGCAGAGAATCTTAAAGAATAGTATTCCTTCCAGAAAATCTTTAATAAATAGTCATCTTCTCAAAGCTGCTAGAGTCAGATTTGTGATTTATTTGTGGATGGCTTGTGTACACTTGAGAAGCTCTGGCAGGACAGTGAGTAAGTAGTTGACTGCTAACAGGAAGGTCCAGGGTTCAAGCCTAGCAGCTGCTTTGCAGGAGAAAGATGTGGCGGCATGCTTCCGTTGTGATGTAAGCTTTGGAAACCCTGTGGGCAGTCAGACTGTGCTTTATCCGGCCCCTTTGAGTCACAGCGGTGATAGCAATAGGTTCAGGTTCTGCCGTGGCATCTCGGGATAATATATGAGAGAGGTTTAAGAAGAGCAATCAAAGCAGTGGACTTGTTCGAGAAAAAGACAACTTTTCTGAAATTGCCACAGTCTATTCTAGAACAGCGCATTTTATTTTTGCTTTAGTTTTGTTATAACTGACCTTTTAAAAATATTGTGTCTCCTCTAAATATAAGAAGACTCGATGCTGCTATTTTTACACTTTCAAAGCGGCAGTTTCCACTCGCAGATCATGCTCCCGTCCGTTCTTGTTGACAAACCACATGGCTCTGGTGGCAGGGGCTGCTCTGTTGAACTTTTGGCATCTGAGCTGTACCCCACAGGGCGAGCCTCTGCTCCACGCTGAGCGAAGAGACGAGCAGCTTCGCGCCCAGGAGAGCAAATTAACTAATGAGGTACATCTGACATTCCTGGGTGAAACACCACCCGGTGTTGGAGGATTCATCTGAAAAGACTTCACAAAAAGCCATCAGAGAGAAAAAAAAATTCATCCTCAGGCCTTTATGAGTAACGAGTGAGACTATGCCACTCTTTCAGTTACGGACAGTAGGGAAGAGGCTGAAAGAAATAAAAGCAGATACTTGAGGATCATCAGAACAGCTTACTTCCTGCTCATGTAAAAACCTGCGGACTTGTTGTTTCTCTGCTAGATGGCCGTTTGTTTCACTTCAAGCCTTTCAGACCCAGATGCCGTATCTTTTGATAGCCAGGCACAAGAAGGAGGAGGGTCAAAGCAGAGACCCAAAGCCCGTCCATAGACAAGAGGGCATCCCCTCACAGAAGGGTCACAAGGAAGGGTGAGTCAACCAGGGCCCTGTAAAGCACGGATGAAATGCAATCTTCCGATATTCCTTTGGGGCTTCCTCACCCCCCACTCTCATGACCCCAGTCCTGCCTTTGAATTCCAACTCGACCGGAGCATGTACTCGGGTACCGTTAAGAGCTCCCAGCACACGGAATCCAGGTCAGATAAACCCCCTCAGGAACAGAAATGGGAGAGAGCTACCAGGAAAGCAGGGGAAGACGGGTGGAGAAGGGGAGGAAGGGGGTGCTGATTGCAATGGTGCCGCATAAGATGGCACAGAACCGTGCAGGGTTGCCTAGGGTTGCTATGGGTCAGAACCAACTTTATGGCATCTAGCAACTAACTGTAAGGTAACTGACAAGTTGATGAACAAAGAGAACTGACAGGACAAGGGAGAGTAGAACCAGCAGTAGCTTTATTAGCGGGAAGCTCCGGGGCGTGGTTCCGTGACCGACGCAGCCAGGTCAGGGAAGTTGTGCCCATCTGCTGGCGGCGCAGGTTGTTAAAGGGGCGGTGAAGCACGTCCGGAACGTGTGGCAATCAGCAGATGGAATCTGGCCATCGTGAAGATACTTTGTGGACTTCTTGTGACTTCCTTTGTCCCCAGACCATCTGGGTCTCACTTCCTGGTATCCGCTGTCCTCTCTGGCACCATTTATCTGGGCTTGCGTTCCTGCTTCCGACCAGACAACAACAGTATTTAATCAGTATTTAATAAATTTAACAACAATATTTAACTTGAGCCACCCACAAGCGCCTTGCAAGACAGGCCAGCCTCCATAAGACCATAGTCCAGAAAGCCCTATGGAACAGTTCTGCTGGGTAGACCACAGATCACTAAGCAACTGGATGTCAACATGGAGGTGGCGGAGGGGGTCAGGTGAGAATGCCTCACACAGTCATTCAGAGACCCAAGACTGATCCCTGCATTCCCATTCCCAAGCTTGCTGGGGTGTAAAGAGGCATTCCTCACTTCAGGCAACCTGAAGGCAAAACACCAACAGAAGAGGTGGGCCTGGGAGATGGTAAGGACCGCGAGGAGGAAACTTCTCTGTGCCTCGTTTGGAGAGAACTTAGTCCCTGACCAATCTCCCAGTAAAGAGAGCTGAGACTCACAGTCTAGTTTAGCAAAGCAGTGACCAAAGGAGACGAGAAAGACAGGCCCCTTGCTTGTCTCCATTACAGTGAGTCCTCTGATCTTATTTTTTGCTTCTAAGACTATTATTTATGTGCATTAGTCATTATCAAGTATGCACAATGCCCTGGGTCCTGTGGTGTGTCACATATGTATACACACTGTCTCCATATTCTGTGACAGTTTAAATTCCAGGTCTGTTTGGATAAAATGGTCACTTGAGGTGAGAGTGATTGCTAAATATTACTGACATGTAGAGAATGTAATATTAGTTTCAAAAGCACATGTAATATTAGTTTCAAAAGCACAGCCTACCTTAGGGAATTAAAAACTACTTTAGAAACTACATCCGAAAATATATACAGTGGACAGTTCTAGGGCATTACATTGATTAGACTTTTCAAACCACAGTAAATCCTCTTTGCTCTAACCCACAGTAGGAGAAGTGTAATTTTATGCATCTTTGTTTTGGCTAAGCAAAAAAATTAGAAATCAAAGAGTCGAAGGAGTTGACCATCTCCTGAAATGTCTGCAAAGATGATCAACTACTAAAGTTCTGAGGATGACTTGTTTCTCACCCAATTGAATCAGAGTGAGTCCTTAGAGCTGAACAGCTCTTCCCATTTCCAGGACTGTTCTTCCTCACAGGAACAGCCAATCCCATCTTTCTCTGGGAATGCAGCTAGGGGTGGGGGTGGGGGGATGTTGCAATCCCTGCACCCATCAGCTCCAGGTCTGACCCACTGCACCACCTGGGCTTCTCTTCCACCAGGAACATTGACTTGAGGGTTTTCTTTGGTTGGTGTGAGCGGTTCAAGTGGTTACTATGCTCGTCTGTTAACAGCTAAGGAAAAGTTGTCAGTTCCAGACCACCCAAGAGGTCCCTGGGAAAACAGACCTGGGCCCCTGAGAAGACAATCTATTCCTGAAAAAACCACTGAACACCCTGGGGAGCAGAGTCCTCCCCTGATGCACGGGGTTTCCGTAAGTGGGAGCTGACATAACAGCTGCGGTCTCCCTCTCTCTCTAACACGGATGCTGCACTTCAAGCCATCAATCAGCCTGTGTCCTCAACACTCATGGCCATCTAGTCATTTCGACTCATGGCAAGTCTGGAACTGCCACAGCCTGTTTTCCAATGCTGTAAATTTTCATAGGAGTAGAAACTTATATGTTTCTCTGTTGGTGTTTCTGAACCACCCATCTTATGGTTAGCAGCCCTATGTGTAACCCTGAGTGAGCATCAGTCTAGCTGGTGAAAATTCCATCTTAGCCGTGTCTGATGGCCTCCCTTCCACCTCTCCATGAGCTCATACAAGATGCACAGGCTACCAGGGTGCCAGAGAAAGCAGGGATGGACTCTGGACTTGAAGTCTCCATGGTCCTCCCTCTTCAGCACTGGTCCTTTTTCACTGGGGAGTCAGAGGTGCCACTCTGAGGCCAGTTTGGGTTCACTTCACTGACCATAGACAGAGTCCATGGAAAGTGGCCACGTTGCATGTTCGACCTCCACAGTCTTGTTCACTGTTACTTCGTGGTGTCCCTGTATGTGTATGTACTACTCACCAAAGTATTTCAGTTCTTCCTCCATGCCCAGCTTTCCTCTTCTTTCATTTCTTCCTGTTATACATTTAACGGTGCCATGCTACTCTTTTCATGTCTCCCTGGTTATTGTTGATATTTTTAATTTGAAAGTCTAAAGTTGATTTGTTTTATTACTCTTCATTCAGATAGAACCTGTTCCTGAAATACTTTTATACCATTTAGCCTCTCTAAAGTTACAGCTTACATTGTTCAATATTTTGCTTTAATTTTAAAGCTCTATTCATAGACCTTAATCTTGTTGTTTTTTTACAGACAATTTTTCTATAGACTAATCTTGTACCTGCCTATATTTGCCATTACTTTTTAGGAAATAATTCTACATCTATGTGCAGAATTTCCTTTAGTGAGAACTCGTTGGTGATAAACACTTTTCGGTTGAATTTTTTTGTAGATTTCATTCTAGTTCTTAAAAAATGAGTTTTAGTTTTGTATATTCCTTCAGCACAATGAAGATATTATTCCATAAGTATCTGGATGCTGTGGAAACTGTGATCAGTTGTCATCTGGCAAGTCTTTAGAGATCATTTCTCTGGCTGCTTTCAAATCCCCCTGTCTTTGGGCTTTCTGTAATTTCATCAGATGCAATAAACAGTGATGGAGTAGACATATCTGACATCTGGCTTCTGTAGTGCCATGAGGCAGGAGTCAGACCTGTCTCCGCACCCCATCCTTCTTTATCTATTCGGACACCATTGTTCCTCCAATGATACTTCTTCTCTGCTGGGTTCAATCACTGGCAACACAGAGAACACTGATGATAACAATTAAGGGGGGTTATTAGGGAAGTTAATAGTTGCCACATGTCAGGAATAGAACGCAGTAAGTGTACAGTCATTGGTTCTCAGCCAGCAGCCAACTCATTGTCCAGTGCTCAAACTTTCAGCTATGTGGTCCCCAGGCCTTTGTCTCCATGGGTCAAGGATCCAACCTGCCTGTCACTCTGTCTCATAGGTCAGTAGTCTTGAGCCAGAGGAGAAGGTACCCCATAGTCTCAGCACTACTCTTTTGGGTGTCCACAACACAGTCCCTGTGCCAGTGGTCTTGGCCTCTGCCACTTCAGGCAGGAATTCAGGTGTTCTTCTAGAAGTCCTGCACTTTCTCCCCTACTGCTGCTTTAAAGTTGGTCCATCCTTGTGGAAACAGGTCTGGCATGCAAGAAGGTTAGGGAGACAGAGTCTCAACCATTGTACATAGTCTCTGGAGACCAGGCTCTATGGCACACATCTAACTTTATTACAGCTTTTGGCAAAGCTTATCTATGCTTTATTAACCAATCAAACAACTTTTCACATTCTTTCTTCATGTCTTTAAAAGATTAGAGGTTTGCAATATGAAAGACAATAGGCCCACACTGTGAGCTATGTAAATGAAGTGTTTCCAGCTGAGTTATGTAAATGAGGTGTAGTTGGCTGAGCCAGCCCATCAAATTGTCTTACAAGACTATTTTGTCCAATCATATTACAGAGCCAACTACCCAATTGCATTACAGGATCATACCATCCAATTGCATTACAGGATCTTACTCTCCAATGGCATTACATTATCTTAGTCATACTATGGAGAAGTTAGAAGCATTCTGGTAGGCTGTGTTTCAGAGGTCAGTGCGGAATGTTGTCAGTTCAGCTGGCCTGGGGTCTTTTTTGCCTAAAGACTGCTCTTCTTCCAAAAGTCATGGACACGGGATACCCAGCAGCTTCCTCCTGATTCAAGACCAGAATATTCCAGGAGACTTGGAAGCACTGGTTCCACTTACCTAATGGTGCAAATTACTACCCAGTGACTTCAAGATCGCACCAGGAAACAGAGCAACATCCTACACTGTCTGTACCTCTCCCTTAGATCCACAGTTTCTGCCAATAATTGCCCCCCCCCCCAAATCCTTACAGCAAGGGGGATGGTAATAAAAACTGACAAGCCCTTCTATTAGTGTCATACATGCCTGATTTGCATAATCCCACTCAATCATTTGGTGAGTGTTATGGAGAATTTGATAGAAGACCCATTTTAAGCAATTTAACTCCACTACACAAGCTTTACTTGTTGCTGTTTAATCCTTCCTAGGCGGCTTAATACTTTCGTAAAGAAACGCAGACTTGGAAACCCTGTCCTATCCAGCCACTATAAGTCAGAATTAACTTGATGGCTGTAAGGTTTGTTTGTTTGTTTTAGCTTTTTTGAGCCTTCACAGTAAGAAATCCTAGCAGTGTAGTTGGTACACTTTTGGCTGCTAATCCCAAGGTCAGCAGTTTGATTCCTATAGCCACTCCTTGAGGAAAAGATGAAGGTTGGTGTAGGGGTTATAGGTTGAGGTGCCTTCTGCAAATTTGCCCTTTGAAATCATCAGAAACTCTGAGCAAGAAATATGGGTTTTTCTACTCCTATTAATAGTTATGGTCTTAGAAACTCCCAGGGGCAATTCTACCTTGTCCTATAGGCTCACCATGAACTGGCGTCAACTCAAAGGCT
The DNA here is from genome assembly GCA_004026705.1 of Nesogale talazaci. Taxonomy (NCBI): domain Eukaryota; kingdom Metazoa; phylum Chordata; class Mammalia; order Afrosoricida; family Tenrecidae; genus Nesogale; species Nesogale talazaci. The sequence continues at coordinate 55,370 of PVJH01004385.1, forward strand.
TTGAGTTTTTAATTTTTGTCTTCTGGGTTACACCCCCTTCCTCCCCCCTCCCCCCCTCCCACACACATACACTTCCATGAAAAGCTACTGTCCTGAAAACCCACAGCGACAATTCTTCTCCCCTGTCCTCTAGAGTGGCTGTGAGGCAGCATCAACTTCGTGACAGTGGGTTTGAGTTTATTGAGGCTACACAGGAGGAGCCTGCTTGTGCACTGGGTCCCTGCCCCTATGGGCCCACAGTGGAAAAGCAAGAATCATTCAAAGGGAGGAAGATGAGTCTTTCTACTGCTTCAAAGAGTTGCAGTCTCAGAAACCAACAGGAGAATTGCCACTGGGTTCTCTAGGGTCTCGATGATTCAAATTAACTTGATGGCACTGGGTTTTTGGTGTGGTGCTTCATTGGATTTCCCGGATTCGATTTTAGTTATTGCTCCATAATTCTGGAAAAAATCTGGTTGCCCTCTCTTCCAATACTGATTATTTTTCTGTTCCATTTGGAATTGTTATCTGCTGCATATTTGACTTTTTAAATATGCTCTATGAACTTTTAAATATCTTATTCATCATTCTGTGCAGCACCCTGGATAATTTTTTACTTTATCTTCCAGGATATTAATTTCTCTCTAGCTATGTCTAATCTTCTATTTAACTTATTCTCTTAGTTTTTAATGTTAATTACATGTTCCTTTTTATATAAATCTGCTACATTTCCAAGTCTGTTTGGTTGCATTTAATGTTCCCATTTCTTTTACATGATCTATTTTTCCCTTTTATTTTTTTGACACTTGTGTTAGTCTGGGTTAATTAGAGAGGAAATTCATATACGTTTATTCATATATGTTTAAGGAAGAGCCTTATATACAAGAGCAATTAAATATTGAGAAAACATCCCAGACCAGTCTAGAACAAGTCCATAAATCCAATATTAGCCTATATGTTCAATACCAATCGATAAAGTCCTCTTCAGGCTCACAAAACATGTGCAATGATGCTGAATGCAGGAAGATCACAGGTCAATGAGTGGAAAGTCTTTGGGTCTGGTGGCAGTGTAAGCATCTCAGTGCTGGTGTGGGTCTCCACATGGCTCTGCCAGCTCCAAGACCTAGCATACCTTCTTGTGTCTTTTCAACAGGAATGCCTTATAGGGAGTGAGTGTGTGCCCCACCTCCAGCAAGCTATTTATATCCTTAGTGCCGCCAAATGAGGTGATCAAGCTGTGACCTGATCGATAGGCTAAACTCCACCCCACACACGAGTTGACACCAGATTATGTGACTAGCACAACACATATCTATTATTGTATAGTATGTGTTTCATAATTCATTTATGTAAAGACTTTTCAAGCTTGCATTTCCTGGCTCTTGCCTCTGGTGCCTTGTTTCCTTAATTTTTCACCAGAGGCTCCTTTTCTTTGGAAAATAATCTTTCCAAATTCTTTGAGATTTGATCTTAATTGGTTAAGGCCATGATTACTTGAAGCTTCTTGGACTCCATCAATGACAATTCTCACTTCAAATTCCCAGGGAAGCCTTCCCCCTGTTTATTCAGTGCCAAGATAGTCATTGGCAAGTTCCTTTGCCCTCCCTTTCTAAGTAGCAGGGCTCATATCTCATTCACTCCTCAGTCAAGGACGCCTCTGCGGGTCCTCACTTCCCCTCCTGCCTTTCACTCCACACTGCCAGCAAAAGAGTAGGCCTGGGTCTCCAGGACTGGCAAACAACTGCAAAGGGAAACTGTCCCACTGCTCCCTGGGTCTGACCTTCCTTCTACTCTGGTTATTGCCAAGTCCTAATTCGTGTGTTTGTTTGAAGGTCTACCCAGCAATATATTTAAAAGAGTTTTAGCTCTTTGTTGTTGTTGTTAAATGGAACATTTTTCACTGCCCTCATTAGAAAAATTCTTCAAATTATCTGTTCTAAGAAACATTGAGTAACTAGTTTTTGTATTTATTTCATTGTAGATGTCATCAATTTTTAAGTATACAGAATTTCATATTTTACATAATAAAATTCATAATAATTTCTGTGCTATTTTGTATTTTCTTTATATACATAGAAAACTCATCCTTACTCTCTGTGCTTGGCAACTCTTTCTAATGATAAAAATACTACCAATTTTTTAAATGTTCATATTCAAGTATGTATTCTTTTGGAAGCCTTAACTGATGGTCCTTTGCCCCCCTTGAAATTGTTGATTCTTCTGGACTCTGTTGTGATATAGGCAGTGAGGTTGCAGACCCAGCTTGCTAATTTTTACAAATGACCAGCCAGTTCTCCTAAAGATTGCTTCTCTTCCTACTGGTCAAAAATACTACTCGTCTATAAGCTATCGCTCAAGATAGTGCTCCTATATATTCTTAACTCCCTATTTCTTTTAGCTCATCAGTCTCCTCGTATAATTGTAAGATTTCAAGTGAAGGTGGCTGGGCCAGGATTCTTTGTGATTTGACTGAATAAAAGCCCATGATATAAGCTAGCTCCATGGTGAGACCTGCAGTGATGAGAGTGTGTAACTTTACGCGTCATAGCTCTGAGGAAGTTTCTTCAGGGGTGTGGCCTAATTCCTATATATGTTGATGCTGTAGAGAGCTTGTTCGTTTCTTGCCGGATCTGTGTCCTCCATCTAGCTCATCAACCTGCAGTGATTTGGATGGGAGCCAAGAGTCTGCATATCGCTGGCCGGCCCTTGAAATCATCAGCATTCTGCTGCCCCTGAATTCATTGGACTGATCTTGTAGCTTTCCCTTCCCCTGAGGACAGGATGATCTCTCCTTAGCTTCAGTGTTGAACTATACTCTTCTTGTTCCTGGTGGTCAAAACCCCAAAGATATCTTCCAAGCTTGTTTTTATTTGCATTTTTTCCTCTGAAGAAATGCCGAATGGTTACCCTCTCCACCAAGGGAAAGTACAGACATTCATAAGCAGAAGTTTGGATTCAAAAGCAACCAGGAGAGAGGAGAAATCAGTGGATGAGAACAAATTGAGCCCTTTCTGGGAAGGGTTGTTTGGGATTCCTCTGCTTCTGCTCATCTCTCTGTAGCCTCACCACACAGATCTACTGCCGCATGACTTTGACTCACAACCTGGGGCGCAAGAAACCCAGTTGATATCAGCCTTTACCTGGCCCCTGTGGGGTGGCCACTGCCCTCCAGATTTCATCCCAAAGCTGAGAGGACTCAGAACCTTCCTTCCCAAGAGCGACCATCCCACTCTTCCTGGGAATGCTGAAGTGTCTGAGATATGAAGCAACCCGATAAGCTTTTACTGTCTGCAGTGAACTCTCAGCCCTCCCATCATCGCCAGTCATCTCTCTTATTATATGCCAACAGGGTGGTATTAACCACGAGCCGCTGTCTTCTATGGAAATAACGGCCTTCAGTCCTGATAATGTGCTTTGGCATCAGGGCATGAAAGCAAATGCAAAGAATGCCCCCTCGCTGGACCTCTCTGCTCTGATAAATCACCTATCAATGGAGTCGCAGAGAGAGACTCTAACAAATGAACAGACTATTGAATTTTTTTTCAGGTCATTTGAAGTCTGTGAGCCTGCCTAGCATAAAGAAAGCAAATAGGGCTGCCTCTTTTCTGTGTCACATTCCATGTGCTGCCGCCTCTTGAATAGCCGGGGAAGCGATGACCCCTAAGGCCGGCATGCATGCTGGCTAATTTTATTACGTAATTTCTGGTGAATGTACCATGTTGTGGGTATTTTATAATTCCAGAAACAGAAGAGTTGTTCTTTGTTTGCCTCTGGAGATTGATTTGTTTGGGTGAAATTTCACCTTGTATTTTCAAAATACTCTCCTTATTTGTCATTTCTGACCCCTTGTTATCCCAGGTCGCCTACTAATGCTTCTCCCCTCACTTCGTGTGTGAAGCAGGTCTCCTCCAAGATTTTTCCACAGGTACTGGGCTTTATACCTTCCTCGTCTCTAGGCCTTTCCCTGGCATCTGCATCCATAGCACCAACCCCTTACTGGAGCCTCAAATGCCTCCCTATCTGCCACATCCCCACCATACACACTTCTAACATTTCTTAAAGTGGCCGTGTGTGGAAATCAAGTGGATAGAGATGCCTTGACACTAACGCCGTGCCTCCTCATAGCCTATATAGTTCTTTCCTTTTAACCTTACATATTTCCCATGCAAACACCAGAATGTACCTTAGTTATCTCCCTTGCTCTTCATCTCCAGTCTTTTTCGATCAGATATTTCTCCTTTTACAGAGATGATTACAATAGACTTTTCACGGATCCTCTCTGTGCCTCCAATTTTTTCTGATTCAGTTCATCAGATGATGCTGCCAGCTTAATCATACTTGTGTGAATCACATACCTTCTGTTCCCCGAAACCTGCTGTGGCACCCTAATGGGTTATTGATGCCATAGGTTAGCACTGAGGGTTTTTAATTTTAGACTCCTCACTATTCCTTACACCAGAGGTCAGTAAACTGCAGCCGAGGGCCCAAAATATCAAACCCTGGTCTGGTTTTGGTTTTGTTTGCCAACATTTTATTGTGAACTAGGTTTATAGGTCACAGCATCAATTTACTATTCAGCAATTCATACTCATTTGTGTCAACCCATCTGTGGCTGTGTCCTCAATGCACCATCACTTTTATCGCTCTCTACTGTTTTCAAACTCTTATTGCCTTCTTTTTGACCCCTCTGAACTTTGTTTTTGAGGAAATTCTCCCCTTCTGATATTATAGTTGATTATTCTACTACATCGGTGAGGTCAGTCCCTAACGGCCATGCTCTTGAAGGTCCCATTTGCCTACCTGGGCAGTAAGCCTGGTCTCGTTTAGGATTTAGAGTTATTCTCCATTTTCCCTCTACTAGAACCTCCTAGTGTTGATCCTTTTCAGAGCAATTGGTAGTGGTAGCTCAGCACCAAATAGTTGTTTCGGTCTCCAGGTTAGGGGAACTGATGTTTTCCATGGCCACTAGTGCATTGGACTAATTGTTTCCTTGTGTCTTTAGATGCTCCTCATTGTTCTTTCCTCTGGAGAGGGAGAAACTACTATTGCATCTATGATGATTCCTCTATCATCTATTTTTATAAATAAACTTTTATTAAAACACAGTCACACATATCTGTCTGTATATTGTCTATCACTGCTTCTCTTGCTTTAGGAGAATTGAGTAGTTGCAAAAAGAGAGTTTAGTCCTCAGAGCCCCAAATATTTATTCTCTGGCCCTTCAGAGAATAGCATCGTTGATCCTTGCCTAAAGAGTGCCTACTATGAAAACCAAACTCTATTGTTTGTCATTTTCTAAAGAGTAAGTCTTGAAATTTCCGTTTATACAAATTTCCCTCTCCTGAAATGCTTTTCCTGTACCATTCCATCAAAATTATACTCAAATCATACTTTATTTAGGGAATATCTATTTTTTGTTCTCATTATTTCACTCATTATTGAATCACTCATTCAACACTTATTTTTATTAAACATCTATTTTCCAGTTACAAAGTTAGGCCATGTAGAAATGGTGAAAAGCAGTGACCCTGATGCAGCTTGTCATCCAATGAGAAAGACTTGAATCAACTGAACAATCACACACCTGGATACTAACAAACAGTGATAAATGGTGAAAACCAAAACAAAACGGTCAAAGTGCCATGAGAGACTATGACAGAGAATAATTTGATTAACAGAACAAGAGAACTCTCTTTAAGGTATGTGTTAGTCTGGGTAGACTAGAAAGACAAATTCATAGACACGCATATGGATATAAGGGGACGGTTTGTATACAAGAGGAATGGAACATTGAGAAAGCATCCAAACCCAGTCCAGTTCAAAGTCATAAGTCCGATATTAGCACATATATCCAATACCAGTGTATAAAGTCTCCTTTTGACTTGTGAAGCACATGTGATGACACCAGGACAATCATAGGCGAGTGGGTGCAGAGTCTTGTGTGTCTGGTGGCAGTAGAAACATCTCGACGCTGGCAGGGGTCTCCCCATAGCCTCCCAAGTGTCTCAGCACTGGCAGGAGTCTCCACATGGCTTGTTTGGCCCCAGAGGTTTGGCTGCATCAGGGCAAGCCCTTGTGGCCTCTCCTCCAGCTTCTCCATTCTCCAAGAATCAGGATCGATCAGCACACTGCCATCTTGTCTTGTCAGTAGTTCATCTCTCAGGGAAGTGAATCAAGTCCCTCTTCTCTTACGGGAAAATACCATGAGACTTCCCAAAATTCTCAGGAGAAAGTCATGCCCACACAGAGGCCCCATTGGCCATCTCCAGATTGACAGGCCAGACTCCACCCCTACACCTTCAATCATGAAATTGACATCAAGTACATGAGCACCACAAGGTGGAAACGGAAACAGTGAGCAAAGAATTGGGGTTGGATTTTTCCAGGCTCTGATTAACCTGGCAGATGGCACTGCAGTACTTGATGTTTCCGAGGAACCGAATAGGCTTATGTGCCTGGTGCCTCTGATAGAGAGCAAAGAAGAACAGTACCAAGCAAGGAGCACAGGAATCCATCAGATGGGATCGTGCGGGCCATACGAAGGAGTGGAGTGCCTTGTTTTTCTTTTTTTCAAATGAAAATTCAATATATAGTTGAAAGAACCAGTTCAGATTAATCGTTTTCATTCATCTATGCTTTTGTATCAAAAGCATAGGAAAATAAACCCTCTACTAGGTGCTTTCCTCCACTTACCTGTCAGTTTGTGGTGCTGTGGTGGCTTGTGTGTTGCTGTGATGCTGAAAGCAATGTCACTGGCATTTCTTTTTTTTTTGTCACTGGTATTTCTAATACCAGTAGGTCACCCAAAGCGAACAGGTTTCATCACAGTTTTTTTTTTTGAAACCTCAGCACAGTTTTGAGATTAAGAATAGATTACAAAGAAGGAATAGATTGTCCATTTCTAAGAAATTAGCCAAGGAAAACCCTGTGGGAAGCATTAAAACATTGTCAGTTACTGAAAATCTAATGAATAGAAGCATAACATTCTCAGAGATAGTGCTAAAAGATGAGCCCCTCCAGTGGGAAGGCATCCAAAATACAACTGAGGAAGCATTGCCTTCTCAAAGTAGAGTGGATCATAATGACTTGAATAGAGTAAAGCCTATGAGAGGAAAGCCTTTGAGACCTTAATTTGCTGTTGAGACACAAATCAAAATGAGAAGAAACAGCTGCAAACATGAATTAATAATTGGCATTTGAAGTGTATGAAGTATGAACCTGGGAAAACTGGAAGGTTTAAAAAGTGAAATAAAACTCATCAAGATCAATGTGCCATGCATTGGTGAGCTGAAAAGGGCTGGTATTGGCTATTTTGAATCAGAAAATCATATGGTGTACTATGCCAGGAATGACACATTCAAGAAGAGTGATGCTGCATTCTTTGTTTAAAAATATATTTCAAGATCTATCTAGAAGAAAAATGCTGACTTTAATAGGATAATGTCTACTTGCTTACACAAAAGTTCAATCAATACAATTATTAATCAGATTTATGTACCAACCACTAAAGTTAGTGATGAAATTGAAAAATTCTACCAACATCTTCAATCTGAAATTGACCAGACATCGAATCAAAATAACTATTGGCAAATGGAATGCAAAAGTTGGAAACAGAGGAAGGAACAGTAGTTGGAAAATAGGGTCGTGGTGACAGAAAAAAAGCTCAAGATCATAATAGAATTTTGCAAGAGTATTTACAAATACCTCTTCAGCACAAATATCTTTCTTCAACAATACAAAAGGCAATTATACAAGGAGCTACTGCCCAAAAATGAAGTAAAAGCTGCATTGGGCGGAGCTTTCATAGTCCACATTTTCCCCACTTGGTGAGCATTGAACAACAACTTCTGAGTAAATGCACCCAGTGGCATCATCTGGGATGGTCCTCTGTGGTCACAGTGAATTTTTTTTCAGGGCAGCAGTTATACTGTTTTTTGTTTTGTTTTGTTTTGTGTGATGGTCAATTTAAGAGAATAGTGTACGGCTGTGAAATTTTGTTTCCTGCTCAGAAAAAATGCCACAAAAAATGTGAGGTTGAACATAGCTTACAAAGACAACACTACTGAAAAAAAAATTAAGTGCATGAGAGTTTTTCACATTTCAAACAACAGTAAAATGTTGATTGATGACAAACCTCATTCTAGACATCCATCAACTTTCCAAAGGGATGAAAATGTTGACTTGTAGTGCATTTGGAGTTTGTTCCACCAGGTCAGACTGTTAATCAAGCTTTATGTTTAGAGGTTCTAAAAAGATATCATACTAGTATGTGACCAAAAAGGACCAATTTGTGGCAGACAGGGGACTGGTTTTACCACCACAGTCATGGCACCTACTCTGCACCAGTTTTTTACAAAACCCAGCATGGCTCTCTTGCCCCCTGCAGGGGACTCACCCGAACTTGCCTGTGTGACTTCTTTTTGTTTCTGTGAATGCAGAGGGACATGGAAGGACAACAATTCGAGATGTAGAACAGTGAAGAAAAAAATTAAAGGAGGTGCTGTCAGCTATTCAAACAGATACATTTGAAAAAGGTTTCTAAGAATAGAATTACAAATTTGACAAATGTATTCAGCATAATGAAGAGTATTTTGAAGATGATAGGTTGCTTTGTAAAAAATTTAAATACATAGGCTTGAGGGGTAAAGAGTCTACTGGGGGGTACCCCCTCATACATATTAAATTCTCCATATGAATGGACAGAAACAAAATTGACTTTATTTATGGAAAGAGATAATGTGGACGTTAAGAATCAGAGGTTAAAACTAGACTCGGGACCAACTGTGGAACAGATGACCAATTACTCATATTTAAGTTCAAATTGATGTTAAAGAATACTAGCATAAGGCCACTGATGGCAAAATAAGGCCTTCAGTCTATCCAACCTGAATTTCTAGAGCATTTTAAGAACAGATCTGATGAGTGACAGAAGATCTGATTTTCTCTGGGATGACATCAAGAGCATCAAATGTAAAGAAAGCAAATGATCATTAAAAAGATAAGAATGATAGAAAAGGTCAAAGTGGATGTCACCCAATACTCTGAAATTTGCTTTTAAAAATAGAATAGCTGAGACAAATGGAAGAAATGATGATGCAAGAGAACTGAACTGAAAATCTAAATGGAAGCTTAAGAATAGAAAGTAAACTGCACAATGATAACAATAAAAGGAAAAGTATTACAATGTATCAAAAGCATCAAAATAAAATATTACAATGAAATGTATAAAGACTTGCAGTTACAAAACCAAAAAGGAAGAATATCTCAGTATACTTAAACCAAAAGAAATAAAGAAAAAAATTGAAGCCTCTAGTTGCAATATTGAAAGATTCTATCGGCAACATGTTGAATGATGCAGGAAGCACCAAAGAAGCTGGAAAGGACACAGAGTCTCTGTACTGAAAAGCACTAGTTGGCATTCAACTATTTCAAGAATGAATACCGTGGGCTGAGCCCTGGTGGCATAGTGGTTGTGTGCGGGACTGCAGCCCACAGGGTTGATGGTTCAAATCCAGCAGCAGTTCTCTAGGAGCAAGGCTGGCCTTCCTACTCCCACCAGGGCAGTAATGCCACACACACAAAAAAAGAATGAATACCATATGAGCAAGAGCCAATGGTACTGAAGGAAGAAGTTCAAGCTGCACTGAAAGAATTAGCCAAAAATAAGGTCCCAAAAGTTGATGGCATATCAATTGACATGTATCAACACGTTGATGAAGCACTGGTCTATGACAAGAAATTTGGAAAACAGCTACTTAGCTAATTGACTAGAAGATAGCCACATTTGTCCCCATTCTAAAGAAAGGTGACCCAGTTGAATGCACAAAGTATAGGACAAAATCTCATGCAAGTAAAATGTTGGTGAAGGTTAATAGTGGTTTCAGTAGTACATTGACACGAAGCTGCCAGAGGTTCCCGTTATATTGAGAATCAGATATAGAACAAGTAATATCATTACTAATGTCAGATGGATCTTGATCGAGAGCAGACAATTTATTTGTTTTATCGACGGTTGGGATCAAAGCAAACTATGGGTAACTTTGAGAAGAATGGAATTCCAGAGCAATTCAGTGTACTCCTGTGGAACCTGGATGTGGATCAAGTGGCAGTTGTACAAACAGAAAAAGGGAATAATTCATGGTTTGAAATCAGGAAATGTGCATCAAGGTTGTATCTTTTCACCATTCTTATTCAATCTATATGCTGAGAAAATCATCAAAGAAACTGGGTGATATGAGAAAGAGTATGGCATCAGGTTTGGAGGAAGGTTTATGAACAACTATGAATATACAGATGACACAACCTTGCTTGCTGAAAGTGAAGAGGATTTGAAGCATTTGCTGATAAAAATCAAGGATTGCAGCATTTAATATTGATTATGGCTCAGTAGTAAGACAACAAAAAATCCTCACAACTGGAGCAATAGTTAACAACATGATAAATGAAGAAAACACTGGAGTTGCCAAGGATTTCATCTTCCTGGGATCCAGAACCAATGTTTATAAGCAGCAGGAAAGAGGTCAAAGTATGAATTAGGTAAGTCTGCTGACCCAGGGATCTCTAGAGTGTGGAAAAATAAGGATGGTCCTTTGAGGACCAAGGTATGCCTGACCCAATACATGATATTTTCAATGTTTCATATGAATGTGAAAGTTGGACACTGAATAAGGAAGATGGAAGAAAAATGAATGCATTTGAACTATGGTGTAGGGGAAAAGTATTGTAAATTTTGTGTACTGTTAAAATAACAACAAACAGAGCTGCCTTCGAAGAAGTATACTCAGAATGTTTCTTAGAGACAAAGATGGCAAGACTTTGTCTCATGTACTTTGGATAACTTATCAGGAGAGACTAGTTCCTGGAGAAGGACATCATGTTTGATAAAGTAGAAGGGCAGTGAAAAAAATAGGGTCCCACAGCAAGATAGACTGATACAGTGGCTACACTAAGAGACTCAAACAGAAGAACAATGTTAAGGATGCTGTTGGACCGGGAAGGGTTTCATTCTGGTGTACAGAGGATCGCTGTGAGTTGGACCCAACCTGGTGGCACCTCACAGCATCAACTTAGCCCTACAGACACCTTGATTCTCGACTGCTAGTCTCTCGAACCATGAGAAAGCAAATAGATGCACTTTATACATAGTGCCAGGATGGAGAATTCCCTATTAAAGGGCACGCTTGGTAAAGCACAAGGTGTGCAAAATGAGGAGGCTTGAGGTGAGCTGGATTGCCATAGTGGTGGTGGTGACAGATCAAGCACCATGCTGAGATGAGGAAGGCACAGAACCTGGCAGGGTTTGGTTTGATTCTGGAGAGGGTTGCTGTGACTCAGAAGTGCCTCTACTTGCACCCAACAACTATATCCCCTAATTTCTCACTATATTATTAATCCTTTTTCATGATTTGCATCAACTTCTACCGTACAGTTATTTGCATAATACTACATATTATAGTTATGTGACGGTGTGTTCTGGTCCCTGCTAGATAGTAAAATGTTCGAGGTTTTGGATTCCCTTAAACTAGCTTAGTCTCTGCTGCACTATTTGCCGGGGGGCATTTCACAAAGGACAAGCAAAATGACCAGAGGATACATTGAGTTGGATGAGTTACCCTGGATGCTTGGGATTCACAGACCCATCTGCACATTTCTCTGACTTTCACTCTTACAGGTTCATCACTCACTTTTCCTGTCTCTCTCCCAGGCAGAACTAGAACTGAAAGTGGACAGTAACCAAAGAACTGCTTAGAGCACCAGATTGCACAAGAAATGAAAAACACTTTTATGAAATATAGGAATCACTTATTCTGTGAAGGAATGAGCAGCCAGTCATTTTAAACTAGGCCTGTGACCGCACACTGCTGGTCAGTGATGCTACAGTGGTGTATGAGAAGTGGTCCCCCAAAAGTTATCACCATACCCTAAAGCCCAGAATCTGTGAATTTCATGTGATGATTAACATTATGTGTCAAGTTGATGAGCTTCTAATTCTCAGTGGTTTAGCACACAATAACGAGCTTCCCCTGAATGACACAAAGTAAACAACCCATCATTTGAAAGGGGACTTTCCTTGAAGATGGGTGTGGTTCTAATATACAAGTGGATGTTTGACAAAGGGGAAAGGGAGATCTCTCTCTCTCGCTCACTCTACTGTGAATTCTTCTCATTTTCTGATTCTTGATATGTAAACCTCCAGAAGACTCTGTTCTCTTTTCTGACCTGCAGACTTTTGGTTTGTCAGCCTCTGACACTCAGTGAGCCAGTAAAGGCCTTTAGAATGTCTCAAGACTCACCGATGTTGGACTTGCCAGCCCCACTAATCATGTGAGCTATTGTCATTGAATCATGTGGGCCATTGCTTTCAAGTTAATTTCTCTCTGTAGACATAGCCTTGAATCAGCTTTACTGTTTTGGCTTCTCTAGGGAATTGAGACCTTGTTTAGGAAAAGGGTCTTTGTACATGTCATTAAGGGTCTTGTGGAGAGGTCATCCTGAGTTATACATTTTGACACTGGGTCCAAAGAGAAGTGTCTTTATCAGAGACAGAGGAGAAAGAAAGGGCATGGATGGAGTAGGATGGAGGTAGAGAGTTTAGTGATAAAGCCCCCCAAAATGAATGTCTTGGGTTAACAATCACTGGGAAAAGCCAGGAAGGATGCTTCTGAGAGCCCTTGATTCTCAATTTCTAACCTCTCAAACCATGAGAAAACAAGTATATGTTTCACAAAATTTGTGGTAATTTGCAACGGAAGTCTTAGAAGACTCATACAGAGGAGATTCCTATAAGAGGAAATTTTCATCTAGATTCATCTAGATTCATTGTTTTCAAGAAGAAATGTAGTTATAAATCCCATAGTATAAATGGCATCTTGTGGCAAGACAGTGAGTAAAACACATAGAAATTAGTTGTGCTGTAGTGTAAGACAAGGACCGTTGGTAGTGTATGGTTATGCTTTGGACAGCTGACTACAAGGTCTATAGTTTGAAACCACCAGCTGCTCTGCAGGAGAAAGAAGGGGCTTTCGACTCCCATGCATGGTTATAGTCTTGGAAACTCACAGGTGCAGTGCTGCCCTGTCCTATGGAGTCACCACTGATTCAATGGCAGTGAATTTTTCTTAGTTTTAGACAACGTCCAGAGTACTGCCTTCTTGCTCTTCCTCCGCCCTGAAGGCCTATATGGAGTTTGTTCCGTCCCGATCTATGATTCAATAGGCAGGTAGCTGATGAGACAAAGAAAGAGAGAAGTTCAGAAAGCACATCTGTTTTAGGATGAGTCCTCCAGAAGCAGATCTTTACTTTATTTGGATGGTGACCCCAGGAAGCAACAGCAGGGAGTAAGACAGGGAACAGAAGAAAGTCAATTAATTGTCAGGCAAGGAGTCGGAAGCAAGCAACTATTAAGTCCTCTGCTGTGGACCAAACCCTCTCAGAAACTGTATGGAAAAAGACGAAATGATCTGTGCCTATAAAGATTACAACCCAGAAAAATTCCTGTGGCAACTTTCCTTCATCACATGGGTTAGCTCTGAGTTGGAATTGATTCAAAAACATCCTGACAACAACAGTGATTATGTTACTTCAATGGTGGTTTAAATAAATAGTGAACAAGTAACAACTAATGATCAAACACATTTGTATTGGAGTTGATTCTCATTTATGAATGTCCCGTATGTGTCAAAGTAGAATTGCAGCATAAGGTTTGGAATAGATGTGATCTTTCAGAAGCAGATTTCCAGGTGTCTCTTTGGAGATACCTATGACTGGATTTGAACTATCACCCTATTGGTCAGTAGTCAAGTACCTAACTATACCCATTTCCCAGGGACTCCAACTTCTATGAGTCACTGGGTTACATTCTGCAGTGACTTCTGAGCGATGGTGTATCACATGACTCAAAAAGATCCCACCTGCAAGGTAAGGAATCATTGGCCAGGGAGGTCCCCTGGATCATTTATTCCTGGCATTTCTGTCTTACCATACTCTCACAAAGGGCATGCCTGGGGTCAGAGGACCCCAACTTCCCCCCACCCCCCAAACACACAGAGAACTCAAGAGTCTGCAGCTTGAAGCCATTGGCAGGCTCAGGAATGCTGTTAATCAAGGAATGTAACTAGAGCTTCTTATGAGGGGCTTTAAAAATGTCATGGAAAAATTCCCTTACCATTCAATTCCATTTTCCTGTGAACTTGTTGAAACCCCCACCCAGTGGACATTCTGGGACATTGGGAAAGCTGGCAGTGTGGACAAACTTCAACACAGTAATGGAACGTGTTTTTAAAAAGTCTATTCCAAGTACTCTGTATAAAAAGCAATAGAGCAGCAGTTCTCAACCTGTGGGTTGCAACCCCTTTAAGGGTTGGATGACTGTTTCACAGGGGTCACCTAAGACTATTGGAAAATAAAACTTACATAGTGCCTACCTTATCTGCTTTCTTTGAGGAGTATGACATTGAACCAGATAGAAGGATTGCAATGATAATTTCTGTGAAAGAACACTTGCACATGCTTGTAGATGAAATTTCATCATACTTTCTACCTGACACCCCATTTGCACTTGCCTGAAACCCATTCACAAAGTTGAAGATGTTCCTGAGCCATCACAAGAGGAGTTAATTGAACTTATTGATAGTGTTACAGCAAGAACTGATTTCTCTACAATGCCAGTTACAAAATTCTGAATCAAGTGTTTGCAGTCATTTCCTGTCCTGTCTGAGACTATGTTGTGTCTTCTTCCATAACCAACATCATATCTTTATAAAGCAATGTTTTCTAGCTTGTTGGTTATCAAGTCTAAAGACAGAAGTAGACTTGTTGTGGAAGATGATCTTTGTTGTACTCTTACAAAGACTGCCCTGAGAATTTCTGATCTGGTGAGAAAGAAGCTATCTCAACATTTGCACTCATGTGGACTTTTTATACATATTGTCTCAAAATGTAACAATGTAGTTTACTGTTGTTCTATTAAGACTGTTACCCATGTTACACCATGCCTCAAGACATTTCACTTATCTATGATTAGAAATACATATTTCAGAGTATAGAACTATACATTGTTTTTGTGATTAATCATTATGCTCTAATTATGTTCAATTTGTAACAGTGAAAATACATCCTACATATCAACTCTTTACATCATGATTCATAGCAGTAGCAAAATTACAGTTATGAAGTAGCAATGAAAATAATATTGCAGTTGGGGGTCACCACAGCAGGAGGAAGTATCTGAAAGGGTTGCAGCATGAGGAAGGCTGAGAACCCCTGCACTAGAGTGTATAAGCCAAAAGGAAGCCCGAAAATTGTCCACACTGTCCAGGTGGCTGACAGATTGGATACATTGCTTATCTTTCCTTTGTCAATCTTATCTCAGGCTTGGAAATTTTGCTCCACATTAAGTTTCTGTGAAAGTTTTTTGACTTTTTCCATGGATAAATCATGGAGTAATTACAGCACAGAAATGACAAAAACACAACATATGGACATCAGAAGGAGAGGAATGGAAAAACATTAGTTTTTGAAATGAAATGACTGTCTTTTTTGTTTTTATTTATTTATTTTTACTTATTTATTTTTTTAGGGCATCCCTGCCTCTGGTGGTCGTGGGTGCTACCCAGTGCTGCTCCTGAGAGCAGTCGCTGGATTTGAACTGCCAAGCCCGCTGGCTGCAGTCCCGCACACAATCACTTACACCACCGGGGCTCAGTCCATGACTATCTTTTTTGAAAGGAATTCTCAGGCATAACTAGATATAATATTCCCAACATTACTGGTATTGAGGGTAAGAAGCCCTGATGTGAAAAGAAATATGGGCATACTTGTCCATGCTAAAGTATGGGACACCAAAGAAAGAAGCATACAACATTGAAATGTGTCACTGTGCGGGGACAATCTAGGCTTGAAGGAAGCCATGTGTCACAGAATCCAGAGAACCCATCACCTGTCCCAGAATATTGGAAAGAACATCACGTGGGGATTAAGCCTCGCCTGAAATGGAACTGATACCTACACTGTTTATTGGTTGCATGACTTGGACCAATTTATCTCTGTCATAATTCCAAGTGACTACAGAAGTGATGCACTGAGAAGGTGCTTAATACAGCATTTTACTCACCTTTGCTGGCTGTTTTTGGATACCCTGGTCCTTCTGTGGTTAAGCACCCAGCTGCTCACTGAACGGTCAACAGTTCAAACCTACCCAGTGGCTCTAGGGGAGCCCCTCCATCTACTTTTGTAGAAATTACAGTTTAGAAAAGCCTATGGGGCAATTTTACTTTCACACGGCATTATCGTGAGTTGAAGTCTACTCCCATCCAGAAACCCATGGGAGCAGTGCTGTCCTATGAGGTTGGGTCTGGAATCAACTTGATGGTGGTGAACTTTGTTTGGGTTGATAGGCTTTGAATTAAAATGTTTAAACCTAGCTCTGACCAGTTCAAGGTATAGGAAGGCTAGGGTAAACTCCACATCTGTTAAAAAGGGGTGGGTGGGGGGAAACCCTGGGCCTAGAATAATGATCTCCTGAAAAACCTGCCTTCCCTGACGCAGGAGGGTAGGTGAGATGAGCAGCTTCCTGCAGGGCCTTTCCCCAGAACAGAAGCAAGACACTGTTCTTGGGCCTCAACCGACACTCAGACAATTGCGCTGGCTCCCCACGCTGTGACTCTGTTGGCTTTCACAAACCGTCACATTTCCCACTAACTTCTCGAAAATGCCTCCAGTCAGAGGCCTCTTCTGAGACCTCCCACTTCATTCTGCCGACTGTTCATAAGTATTTTAAGCAGATGCCTTGGAATTAACAGAAAATCTATTTATAGGAATTCCTTTGAGGAACTCGAAGATAAAATTTGAGAGATTGCAGAAGTTCCCCTGGAGCTATTTCTGTACCTGCAGAAAGGTAGATTAGAAAGATGACTGTCGTCTGAAGAATGGTGTGAACTGTCTTCAGGCTAAGATCCTAGAGTTTCCACGCAAGCTGTGCGGCCAACCCACTGGCATGCCAAGACAAATTGCTGACACTCGCTGTGCCTCAGTGTTCCCATATGCAAAGTGGAGATAAAACTATGCCTCCCCACGGGGGATGTTCTGAGGATTAAGGAAACAATATCAGTGAAGCACTTTGTGGTGTTATAGACCCCAAAAGGAATTACCATTATAAAAAACGCACAATATTAGACTCTATTTTTGACTTTGTGGCTTTGATGGCATGAACAAACTTCACCCTCCAGCTTTTTAATATGATTATAAGCCCTTTACAAGAATACAGCTTTCACTCTGAACAGCAGGATACATAATATTTCTTATAAATTTAATTTAGAAAACGGCAGGAAAATAATGTTAAGGATTTGCCTTAAACCTAGTAAAGCAAGGCAATTCCATTAATACTGCCACTCCATCTTTACCTTGGCACATTGTGCTTTAAGATGACAGGCTTCTCAGAGCCCTGCTATTCTTCGGAACAAAAAAGGTAAACTTAAGATACAGGACGGATTTTGTTTCTCCTATTTTTTTTTTTATTCCTGAAGATCTTAATAACCACCTTCTCAATGCTCATGACTTCTTTTGAAGTAGTGGTCTGCCCAGTTCTGAGGTAAGTTCTACATCGACTTTCAATGATGGGAGTTTGTCCTTTAATGCCCTGCTGCCTACTGAGAACTTTAGAATGCCTACCATCCAGGCCAAGCTGCTCTAAATGGGTTATGCCACAGAGGAATGTGGGATAGGGAAGCATTTAGACTTTGGTTAAAAACGAGAGGGTGCTATTTTCAAGGACTGAAAAAAGTGGCTTACTGCTTAGATCAATGCAGCCCAGGTGAGAGGACACCTAGGTCTCCACTTTGGAAGAGACCTGTATTAGTTTCTTCTTGCAGATATAACATATTACCACAAACATACTTAAACCAACATGCAATAGTTAACATGTGTTATGTTGCTTAGATGTCTTTGCTAAGCTGGGCAGACTAGCGAAACAAATTCATACACCCTCATAGGAAAGTGGTCTATATATAAGAGCAATTGAATATTGAAAACATATACCAGCCCATTCCAGATCATCCATAAGTCCGATATTATGTAAAACACCAATCTATAAAGTCCCTTTCAGTCTCATGAAACACATGCAATGACTTTGAATGCAGGAAGATCTCAGACCAGTGGGTGAATCCAGTGGCATTGTAAGAATTTCATGACTCCTCCATCTCCCAGGCTCTGACTGCATCAGGGTAGCATCATGTGGCTTCTCATCAGAAATGTCTTGCAGGGAGTGGGAGTGTATCCTGCCTCCAGCAAGCTATTTATCTCCTTAGTGCCTCCCAATGAGGCCATCAAGCTATGACCTGATTGACAGGTAAACTCCACCCCTTCACTCATAAGTCTCAAATTGACAACAGATTATGTAACTGCCACAATGTACGAAATGGGTTACACCAGGGTACCAAGGTGTCATCCAGGCTCCATTTCTTTCTGGAGACTCTAAAGAAACCTCATCTACTTACTTTTGCCAGCTTCTAGGGGCTGCTGGAAGAGCCTACATAGCGCAAGCAGTTTGTGCTCAGCTGCTAACCCAAGGGTTGGAGATGACAACACACTCAGCAGCTCCACAGACGAGGAGGGCTGGGGAACTGCTTCCATCAAATGACTACAGCTGAGAGAGTCCAATGGAGCATATCTACTCTAGAACACCAGGGATCTTCCGAAGTTGGAGTCAAATGAGAGCATCAGGTTTGGTTTGGTTCTTATTTAAAGCTATTACAAACTAGGATAATCACCTTATTTTAAGGTCAGCTGGTTAAAAACCTTAATTCCATCTATGACCTGCCTCTTTGCCATGCAAAGTAACTTGTTGTACGAGTTATGTGGAGTAAGCATATACGTCTTTGGGGGAATATAATTTTTCCTACCACCGAACCCAGATATATTCTTCAACTTTTTGTGCCTCCATTTCCTGACTATCCTAGAGAGCCTGGGGGCTCTTGAGCTATCGGGAAGGTTTGTGAAATGTTCATAGTGATGTAAGAGAGACTGCTGGACCCCCAGCCTCAGCCCCTGTGGCCGTCACTGCTCTGTGTCAGTTTCACCAGTAGGAGTGTAGGGGTGGAGTCTAGCCTGTCAATCTGTTCTGTATGGGCATGGGCATGGTTTTCTCCTGATAATTCTGGGAAGTCTCACGGCATTTCCCAGTTGGAGGTGAGATACAAAACTCAGTTCCTTGGGACACTCAACTGACAAGATGGTGGCATGCTGATAGACCCTGAGTCCTGGAGGAGCCAGAGGAGAAGCCACATGAGCTTACACTGATGAAACCAGACCTCTGGCATCAGAGAAGCCACATGGAGGCTCCTGTCAGGGCTGAGATGCTTCCACTGGATGTACAAAACTCTGCACCCAAGGGCCTGTGATTGTCCTAGTGTAATCGCACTTGCATGTGCTTCATGAGTTGGAAGAAGACTTTATAGACTGGTATCAGACCTATAGGCTAATATTGGACTTATGACCTTGGACTAGACTGTGTTGGGATGCTTTCTTAATGTTTCATTCCTCTTGTATATAAACCTTTCCCTTATATCCGTATACGTGTTTATGAGTTTGTTTTTCTAGTCTATCTGGACTAACACCCCCCTCCCCCAATTCTTAAGGCAATGCCCTCTTTCTTATTAGGCATCACCCCAAACTCAAAGAAATCTTTGTTTTCTTATTATGTGCCAGCCCAAACTCAACTCTATCCAAGGATTTAAAAAAATCATTAAATCCAGGTCAATTAAGTTGTCTTCTAACAGTATAAACAATTTTATATATATTCAGCATCATGGTCCTGGTGGGAGTAGGAAGTCCAGCCTTACTCCTAGAGAGCTGCTCCTGGATTTGATCCCTCAACCCTGTGGGCCACAGTTCCACACACAACCACTGCGCCACCAGGGCTCATCTAATAATTATATTGTTATAGAGATCTGAAAGTATCTTGAATAGTTTCAAGGCTGGATTAGAAGCACAGAAGTCACTTTCTTGTTCTATATTTGAGGATTTGTGTTTTTGTGCTCCTATCTGAAACCCAGTTAAAGTCTACTGGAAGTGGTATTTGTCTTTATTATTAAATATCTATATAACAAAGCAATGCTGTAAAATACTTCCCATATAAGATATAATTAATCTCTAGGTATATATATTCTCAGAAAGGTAACATGTCACATCGTTTAATGATCTTGAACAAGCTACAGTTTGTATGATTCAGATTAATTTTGACTCTAGAATCATGTTATATTCCTACTTAGAAAGCTGCTACTTGCAATATACATACACACACACACACACACACACACCCCTCACTACCTTTGCATAAATTCCAACACATCATGACCCTCTAGGATGGAATAGAATTTGCCCCCTAGAGTCTTCAAATGCCTCCTGACATTTCAAGCTTGTTCTTTGGTGCCTTTTCCTGTATTCTTTTATGAACTTGTGACAACACTACTAACTCAGGTGAAATTGGTTAATTATTCTAGGAGTTCCTTTCCTTACCCTTGGAAGAAAGCCTTAAAGGATAACAGAATGGGACTGGGTCGTTTCCCACACCCTGACAAGCTGATAAGAAGACCTTCACCTTTGGTTATCAGGGCTCCTCGTCTCCTTCCAGAGGGCAGCTGTTATGTTTTAGCCATAGCTCATCCCATATGGAAGCGAAAATAAAGCCCAAAGCATCCCCTCTGTGGAATTCTGAAGTATTCAAGGAGGGGAATGTGTTAGGTTGACTGGCAAGCAAAGATTAATTGGGTCTGTGTGGGTAGGTGGTTGATGGGACAAGGTCAGCCTTTGCTCTGTGTCAGCTTGAAAGAGGCTGTTGGCAGTGGAGTCAGAAGGCTGTGAAGGGCGGCCCGAGGGTCAGAATGACAGCCGCTCGGGGAAGTCTCTGGGCTGTGAAGTAAAGCAAGCACAAGTGTAAATGACCCGGGGCTCTGACGAAGAGCAGCAGAGATGTTCGTGCTTTTAGACTGACATTCAAATGACGGAAATATCACCCGCCTCAGCAGCCTGATCTATGCTAAGGGAGAGGGAACTCAGATTATCAACCAAGGGTTTCAAGTTTACTAAGCAGAGTGTTAAAAGGTTTCTTGTCCCTAAGGTTTGAAGTCGTTGTGGTAATGTCGTATAGTTAAAGCAAAGCATGGGCAGCCTGTTTAAAATATTGACTTCAAAATGAGCCGATTAAATGTGTAAAATATTAAGTCTCTAACAGAGCCCTTTACCCAAAGAGCTAAAAAAGGAAAATGCATCAAATAGACAGAAGAGAGTCGCACCTAGTCCCTGTAAAGTGGGGTATTGTCAAACAGTCCTGATTCCATCTGGTTATGTCTCTGTCTCTCTCTCCCTCTCTATTTCTCTCTATGTACTATATCTATCATCTATCTATCTATCATCTATCTATCATCTCTATCTGTTCCATATCTGTCTATGTATCATCTTGAACAATTTTATTACACTTTATCCACATATTGGTTATATGTCTCTAAGAGGAAATTGTGGTCGTGTGATAGTTAAGGTTTTGTGTCAACTTGTCTGAGCTCTGATTCTCACTGGGTTGGCCATTAAGGATTGTAGCCTTCAGTATGGATTACAATTCAGTGGAATGAATCCCTAAATCTTCACAACTGGACCACTAGGTGACAGCATGATAAATGGAGCAAAGTTTGAAGTTGTCAAGGGTTTCATCTTCCTTGCAGCTCTAATCAATGCTCATGGAAGCTGTCCTTAAGAGAGCAAACAACCCATTGCATTAGCTAAATCTGTGGCAGAAGGCCTGTTGAAAATTTTTGAAAAGTGTTGAAAATCAGGGAGGTGACTTTGGGACTAAGGTGTGCCTTACCCAACCCATGATCTTTTCAGTTGCCTTGTGTGCATGTGAAAGTTGGACATTGAATAAGGAAGACTGAAGAAGAATCAATGTGTTGAATCATGGTGCCGGTGAAAATATTGGAAGTCCCATTGACTGCCAAAAGGACAAAGAAATCTGTCTTGGAAGGAGAGTAGTCCAATTGCTTCTTAGAGGCAAGGATGGCAAGACTTGACAACTGTGGCTGCAGCAATGGACTCAAGCATAGGAACAGTTGTGAGTGAGGTGCAGGACCAGGGAGTGTTTCCTTCGGCTTTGAAAAGGCTAACTATGGTTCAGAACTGACACCTTGCTGACACCTAGCAACAACAGCAATAATCCCCCATGATGAGATCTCTCTGAGGACATGGCCTGCTTCCAATACTAGTGGATACTGGGAGAAAGTTCTCTGGATCTATATTCTTCATCTGGCTCATTGACTCTGGTTCTTTGGACTGGAGTTTGTGACCTGCCAGTATGGACTCTGGGTGCTGCCAGCAACCTGCCATCCTGGCAACTTCGGATCCACTCACCTTTACAACAAGAAGCTTCTCACCTGACCTGCTGATCGTGGGTTCTTTAGCTTCTGCAACTGCGCCAATTAGAAGCCTCCAGGTTGACATCTGACCCATAAACTTCAAACTTGCCCACCTCTACAATATGGGAGCCATTTCTTTGATACACACCTCTCTTTGTATTTCGATAGGTCTATAAGATTCACTGGTTTTTCTTTTTCTGGAGAGCTCACCACAGGAATAGAATGCAAGGAAAAACAGGAATTTTCAAACATTGGGAGAATTATTATATGGCAGAATGATTCTATTTAAAGCACATGATGAAATTGGAAACTATAGAGTTCAAAGAAACAACCTGTTGGTCATATCTCAGGTGAGTGGGTCTTATGGTGCAGCCACTGTTCCAAGGTTAAAATCTCTCCCTGAGTCTCCGCAGCACAATTTCTAGCTTTATTAGAGATGAAATTGATGTGAGTTAACCAAACGAGAAAGAGCCATGAAAGGCAAGCACAGTATTATCTTACTAATATTCATTGGAAGCTGTGCTCATATTAGTAGCCAGGATACTCATAAAAACAGGTATCTAGCAAGTCAAGTTAAAAATCAGAAGGTTTCTTGACATCATAACAAAAGGGGGAAGAGGCTTTTGAGGGATAATTCACCTATGGGGTGGCCTGAGCTATTAGAATTATGAAGACAATAGCAGTAATATAACAAAGCTAATATTTATTTAGCTCATATGCATAACAGGGAGAGGGTTAAGCAAGTTTATATGCTCACAATTACATTCATATTTTCCCAGAAAAGAAAATTTAGGCTTTGAATTAATAACTTGTATGAGATTGTATAAGCTACAAGATGACAGATTTGAGGTTAAACCTAGGTCTGTCTGATTCCAAGCCCAGACTCTTAACCACCATTATATACTTCCTCTGCAGTCACTGGAATGCCCAGATGCTCAGATTTACAGCCTTTTCTCTGACAGTGTTGGAAAAACACTGCCAAATCCAGGCTTTTCGACTCCACTTTGTGTGAGCTGCCATATTGACCATTCCTTTCTGTTAACATAATTTTTCTTCTGTCTTCCCTCTTCTAATTCATTCTTTAACTGTGGCCACAGGGATTGTCCTGAACACAAATCTGATGCTGTCTTTCCCCTTCTTAAAACCCTTAATTGGGTTCCATAGGATAAAGTACAAACGCCTGCCTTGGATGTCAAACTCCTGGATGAGCTGTCTGCTGCTTACCCCTCCTCCTCCTCCTACCCTTGCTTTGTTCCCCATTTTAGCTTTCTTTCCTGTCACAATTTTCCACCCTGGGAATCTCCATCTTAAAACCCAGTTCAGTTCTCTCATTATTTTTCCTGCTTACATTCTTCTTTCTATTAATATCTTTTCATGCCTTTCCATCTTATATACTTCCTGTTTCTTCCTTATCTCCTTCCCCTACATCTCCTTATTGTCCTATCTTTTCAAGGATCCCTGGTGGTGTCACTGTTGGATAGCTGATTGAACAGTTAGCAACAGATCCCTAGAATTAAATGAGGCTGTCTGTCAAGATTTACAATCTTGGGAACCTTATATTGAGTTACTATGGGTTGAAATTAACTCAATGGCAGTTGGCTTGGTTTTGAGTTTTCCATGTTAACAGCATTCATTCATATATTCATTCTACAGATATTTATGGAGCAGAGTCAGCATCAACTCAGTGGCAGTAAGTTTGGTTTTGATTTATATATGTATCTGTAGGCACTGGTCTATGCACTGCAAAAAACAGAAACAGAGAAGTTAGATTTTCCTTCTATTGATAATAGCCAGGTGAGAATCAAATAAACCATTGGAGAGGAAGACCCCAAATCAGAATTAAAAGTCAGCTGAAAATCTAGTATTGGTCATGAAATGGTGAAGGGGAGAACAAGCAAGATCTCTGAGCCTGTGACTCTAAGCTATAATCTCATGGAAGAGGGAACCACTATGAAAATGAGAAGAGCCGGTCTGTATAAAAGTCCAACATTGGGAATAAAATGGGTGAATGTGAGGCACAGAAAAGCAAATGTGACCAAGGGAAAACAGGAAGAGGCATTGAACATACTTGCTAGGAGAGAAGAACAAACCACACTTAACTCATTTACATTGTTTTTTTTAAAATTTACATTATTAAGTGGCAAATCTGGTTTATATTTGAAAGTCCACTCTGTAAACTGGAATTCCATGATGCCACCTTCCTGACATGATTGCTGAAGACAAAGCAGGTGTATAAGCAAATGTGAAGAAAGCTGGTGGTGCTTGCCTATCAAAAGATATAGCATCCGGGATCAGCCTTGAAGATAAATAAGTGGCCATCTAGTTGAGGAGCAACAAATCCCGTATCAAGAAGCACACCAGTCTGTGTGATCATCAGGTGTCAATAGGATCAGGTATCAGGCATCAAAGGACAACAAAAAAATCATATTGTGAAAGATGGGGAGTGCAGAGAAGGTAC
Organism: Nesogale talazaci; assembly: GCA_004026705.1. Classification (NCBI taxonomy): domain Eukaryota; kingdom Metazoa; phylum Chordata; class Mammalia; order Afrosoricida; family Tenrecidae; genus Nesogale; species Nesogale talazaci. Next base: position 80,204 of record PVJH01004385.1, read on the forward strand.
AAAAGTCCCTTTCTAGGCAACTGGATATTCCCTTACAGAAGGGTCACAAGGAAGGCTTTGAGGATAACTCCTGAATGTTAGTTTGAGGAACAGCATGGATATGGTGATATTTTTGCAGGTGAGGACAACTGAGGGAAGAGATAAACAAATGCTAGAAGTCCTGTGAGGACAGGGAAGTACACATGGAATAAATACATGAGAGACAGGGGAGTGAAATCAGTTCATTATTCCATCTCCATCTATTCAGTGTGCTTAGATCAGATCATAGCTGTGACTCAACACAAGAAGAGTAACTGATCAGATGTTTTCTTAACATCTTCTCCACCACCACTTCCAGGTCTTTCTTAAGGTCAGGCATTTCTATAAGTAGCTAACTGGATTTGTATTCTCATTTCACTTTTAGCAGCTGTGGAAGGTACAGGGATTATCTTTCATTCGTTTTACCAACAGTGCCCAGCACAGTGTCTGGCATGTAGCAGATGCTCAGCGATCATTTATTCAAGGAACAAATTGACCCCAGTCTAAAAATTACATGGAGATAGATTCGTCTTAGCAAACATTTTCTACAATCTGGGCGTGGCTGTTGGTATTAGTTGTTACTGAATTGTTTCCAACTCCTGGCAGGCCTGTGTGTTCACCATTCTGTCCTCTCCCCAAATGCAAAGTTTTACAACAGAAATGGAGATGTGATGCCAGGTAGCTATAGGCTCTAAAGCAGGGTTCTCGACCGGTAGGTTGTGACCCCTTTGGGGGTTGAAAGACCCTTTCACAGGGGACACCCAATTCATAACAGTAGCAAAATAACAGTTAAGAATTAGCAATGAAAATAGTGTTATGGCTGGGGGTGGCTGGGGGGGGGGGCTGTCACTGCATCATGAGGAACTGTATTAAAGGGTCGCAGTGTTAGGAAAGTTGAAAACCACTGCTCTAAAGGAGCATAGTGTAAAGAAGGTATTATTTATGACAAAGTATCCTGTTGATGCTCCCCTGAAAGCCTGGAGAACTGAACTCTCCCATCATGGAGTGGAGGCGCTATGGAGGCCTATGGGTTGCATGTGGAGCTGCCAACTATAAAATCAGCAGTTCAAATCCACCAGCATTTCTTGGGGAGAAATAAACAAACTCACTGCCATTGAGTTGATGCCAACTCACAACTGTCCTTGTCGGTTTCTGAGACTGTAACTCTTTACAGGAATAGGAACAGGGGTCACCTGGGGAGACAATCGAGCTTTCTACTTGGGTAAAGGGTGAGAGATTTGCAAGGCAGGTCAAGCCAGTGTGGCTATGTCCCTGAAGGTTGGCTATGCGTTGGCTTTGGCTTGATAACTGTGAGTTTGTTTTGGTTTCATCATGCAATGGAAGAGACCTGGGTTTATCCGGACTCCTGTAAGGAGGATAGCCAAGCATGGCAACGTCCTACTCTGGCCCATGGGCCACGGTGACTCACAATGGACACTTGGCACACAGAAACAACTTTCTTTATGAGAGAACAACGTTTCAAACATCCCGACAAGTCTTTATCATCATTTTCTCCTTTTGACTTTATGGGAAAAGCCATGTGAGAACAAAGTGAAGCGCTGCCCATCCAGATTCCCTACTGATTGCCAGGAGCTCAATCCTCCCCCTTTCCTGTCACGGGTCTACCTTCCAACCACTGATGTCACGGAGAGCTTGTTGTGAGGATGAGCTAACAAATGACTGCAAAGCACGTTGCCTGTGTCAGTGCTGGCAGTTATACTGTCCCACCAATGTGAGCAACATTCACATTGATCAAATGAAGGGTGCCTTAGAATCACAAGCAGGAAATTATTTCGTAATACCAGGGTGCAGATCAATTTGGTTAGGAGTGTATGAAACAGCCTAATACTGGGTATGGGGCTTAGACTTCTGAAGAGCTTTTGTTTCCATTTCAATAACCAGGCTCAAGGAAGATTTGGTTATTAAATTGTCATTTCCTGAGGTATGTTGCCACTATAAAGTATGCAACAGAAATTCCACAGCCATTTTTGAAATATAGAATAAGCATCCTTCTGGGAGTGACAGGAATTTAAGTCCTTTCTAAGATTAATTACAGGTTTTAAAGCGAAAGCAAAGATGAGAACAGATTCTAGTCTTCACACACATTTCCCTGGGACCAGTGGCACCAGAAGGGTAGAGGCTCACCTTCTAGCAATCAGATTAATTACTTCAAGCAAGCTGATTATATCCAGTGCTTTCGATTCATCTATCACTTCTGAAGTTTTGATTTATTTTCTGTAAAGAAAACGGAATTCCCTTCTGACTTAGAGAATAGATACCAACACAGACTTCCTGGGCAACTGGGAATATTTTTATTTTTGCAGAGTGTGATAAGCAAGAGGTTGGGATGGGGTAGGGGTGAAAGATGAAGAAGAAATAAATTTGCTTTTCCTTACAAGAAAACAAAACAAACTCCTTCAATGCGGCTAAGTCTTTATGATTTTGTCTTTCAACAAACCCCTAAACATAGATAAAGTGCTTCAAGTGCCAATTTGAATTTGGCAGGCAAGTTGGGCTGCAAATGATCTAATTTATCTCAATTCAAATCAGCTTAGCAAATCTGGAAAATGTTACATGAAAATAGGTAACATGGGAGCCACAAACACATGAATTTTAAGGTCTTTAACAAAAGTGACTTCCTAGGACAAACTACTTCCTGTTCCCCTTCCAGTAAACAGAGCTCACAGAAACCAAGGAGACAGGACCCAGGGCTACTGGGTGAAAAACTTTCCCATTTAAATGTTTGGCTCAGAAATAAGAATTACAACCACCTGCCTTCTTTTCAGAAAGAGAGAAACTTTCAAAAGGCAACGATCTCACTGCAACCCTAGGAAGAAGTGGGAGTACAAAGAGAGGCCTCAGTGGGAGAACACAGTAATTATTCAATAATTATTGGCAGTGAATAAAATGCATGAAATGCAGGTGTAAATTATAATGCAAGAATGCCATCATATTCTAATGGAAGTGCTTCCTCAATCCAGGAAAGAGCTCCCCTACGGATTCCTTTTCCAAACCCTTTACTTTGCTAGGGGAGCTTTAGAAAGGGCAGCAGACTGTAGGCTTGTATAAGTCACAGCACCTTTTATAAGAGGATGGTAGTTCTCTAACTTAAAATTTTTAGGACTTCGCCCACCCTATTCTGATCCTGTCCATGTTAGCATAAAAGACGAATGATGAAATTGATGATTTGACTTAAAATCACTACCCTTCCCTCCCCCAAACAGAAACACCAGACGGAAAAACCATAAAGGAAGGTCTTAAGACCTGGACCTGTCTGTGCAGTCACCAGGGCCACTGAAAACAAATGATCGGGGTTCTTACCCAAGGCTCTATATCTGTCCATTGCTTTATATGTCACAAAATGAGCTGTGGTATTCCTGTTCTCTCTTGCCCCTCAAAGCCATCCTCTTTTAGACAAGAATTATTTAATGAAATAAGGAGTGACCCTTAGTCGGATATGTGCTTGGCACATGATGGGTGCTTTATAGGGGAGAACCCTGGCAGGCAGGGAGTTTGGATTGCTCAAAATCACATGCCCAAATCACACTTCACGGCCAAGTATAGGGAACCCCTCTGAGAGCCTGCACTCAGAGACAGCCTTGATTGGATCTTGTAGTTTTCCAGCTTCCGCAAAGAGCAGTCTTCCCACTTTTCTGTCACTCTCTATTAGTGCAAACTATTTGAGTTTTCCTTCTCTCACAGATCTCTCCCCTCAGCTTATGTGGGCTGCAGCATTCACACGCTTTCCTGGATTTGGAAATCTAAGAGCAAAACACGTGGCTCCACTCCCTGCTGGCTTTCCGGGATTTCAGGACACATGAATCTGTAGACAGTTGTTTAATGCAACAGCTCACGGACGTTATCGGGTTGCTGTCATTAGTGGTGACAGGGTCAGTTCTGGGTCCTGATGGCCAGAGGAATGCAGAAGAGGGCTGCTTGGCAGGGTTTTTGAGACCACTATCTTTCACCATAGTAGGGCTTTACAATACATTCCTATGTTTATGGGTAGAAAGTATGAGAACTAGGCAAAATGTTGCCATAAAATCTTAGAAACCTATATTAAGCAAGCCCAATGTAAATGTTTCTCCCTATAGCTTCCATTTCTATGTTCTCAAACTTATTTAGCCTTTCACTCCCTTTTCAGAAACAAAGAAAACATTGCTCAGTGGCCCCAGTCAAGGGAAACCTTTGTACAAGAGCAAGGACATCCGGGGTGAAATGTAGCCAGCTGCTATTGCAGTCCCCCTGGACTGTTGCTGCCCCCTCAGGTGCCCATTTTGGGACACATCCATCTAGCTCTATAAACTTCCCTAAGACAGTATTTCTATCTCCAACCCTCCACCAAAGAATTCTGCTTACTTCAATTTACAACATGACCTTTTGCTTTCTGCGTGAATGATGTTCTTGATGCTCTCCCACAGCTCATCAGATCTTCTGTCATTAGGGTTTAATATATCACATTTGTTCTTGAGATGTTCTCCAAATTCAAATGGGATAAACTAAAGGTCATATTTTGGCTCTTCAGGACTTGTGTTAATTTTCTTTAGCTTTAACTTGAACTTCCATATGGAAAAAAAGAGATGGCTTGTTCCATAGTCAACCCCTGACCTTGCTTTTGTTTCTGATATTGAGTTTCTCCATTACCTCTTCCCACAGATGTGTTCAACTTCATTTCTCTGTATTCCATCTGCAGTATAGCTGCCCTTTGTGTTGTTGAAAAATAGCATTTGCTATGAACCAGTCATTGGTCTTGCAAAATTCTCTGGTGGGTTCCCCCGTTTCATTTTTATCACCAAGATCATATTTTCCAATTATGAGTCTTCCTTTCTTTATTGCCAACTTTTGCATTTCAATAACCAACAATTATCAAACATTTTAATTGCCTGTTTGATAAATTTCAGGCTGAAGATATTATAGAATGTCTCAATTTCTTCTTCACTAGATTTGGTGGTTGGTGCATAAAAGAGATATTGCCATTCTGTTGCTGCCATCTAAAATTATGCTAAGGTCACTCTGAGGTGGTTACAAAATTTCATATCAACTTGAAGATAAATAAAACTGTAGGGGTAGTATTCAACCTAACAATCAATCATCAGCCAATCAATATGTGTTCATTCTGTGTTGTCATGTGGGCAAAGACTTCTTATAAGAAGGGTCCTGGGAACCTCCTCTCTTTCTTTCTGCTTTCACCTTCCTGCTGGTGAGTGCTCTTTGCTGCCAGAGCCCTGGAGATGCATCCACCACCATTGGATCCACAAGACTTCCCACCCACTGGCCTGTGATATTCCTGCATTCTTTCTGCCTCTGTACATGTGGCTGCCTCAGCCTGAAGAGGGGCCTATGAACTTAGTATCAGGCTTATGTTGAGTTGAGGTAGACTGAACTGGGACATTTATAATTACTTCGTGATCTAAAGCTCTCTCTTGTATGTATATGAATGCCACTGGATTGTTTCTCTAATCAGCTCTGCTTTATACACACTGCAACCAACAGACATTCCTACCAGAGTGAGAAGAGAAACTTACTGAAAATTTAAGTCAGGATGTGGGGAGGGGAACATGTATATGTCAGAAAGTGAGTACATTTCTATTGGTAGGAAAATGTGGAAGAACAACCTCCCATTGTGAAAAACACCTAACAGTACATACACCGAACCCAAGGGTGTGATTATGCCTGGTGTTATGTTCCTAAATGGAGATTTTATCAATATAAAACAGGTTTCTGATCTATTTTGAGAAAACTGTTTTCATCCACATCTGCTGCTCCAGAAAGTCCATCCAGATGATCCAACAATGCTAAACACAAGGATATAATCTTATACATGTCCTGATATCAACCATTGGTGACATCAGTGCAAGATTATGTGCAACAGTGAAGAACTAGAATAAATTGACCACTGAAATGAATTCAATCAAGTTGCTTCTTTTTCTTGTGAGCATCACTGCCCCTTGGTGGAAGTAGGAGGCCCAGCCTTGCTCCTGGAGAGCTGTTGCTGGATTTGAACCCCTGACCACGTGGCCCGCAGTCCCACACACAATCACTACACCACCGGGACTCAGCTAGTTGTTTTTTTTTAACTATATAGCATTTATATAAAGAGTTGTGTTGTTACCCAAAATATTTATAACTTAACTTTAAAATATACTTATCACATGCACAGAGGCTTTCTAGCATATATTTAATACAATACTAACATGGATAATGGTTTAGTATAATGCTACCATAACAATTGTCAGAAGTGCTAAAAATGTTAATATTTCAAAAACTATCTCAAAAGTTTCAGCTTATGCATCAAATGAGTACCATGTTTATTTTCTATTGTGTTTAACATTATTCTCCTAGGACCAGCCACTGTCGTTGTCTCAATACCAACTCATACAGATCCTAGAGGATAGTGTAGAATTGCCCCTCTGGTTTTCTGAGACTGTGAATCTTACTGAGTATAGAAAGTCTCCCTTATCTTTCTCTCATGGAGCAACAGTTGGAGTTAAACTGTTGACATTACAGTTAGCAGCCAACACATAAATATCACCACTGTAATTCCTTACTCTTAATCCAACACATATGTTATAAACAATGGTCAGCCATTAGCATTTGATCCAGAATTGGTGGTATTGGAAAAAAGAAGTCCACACCGCCTAGTAGGGATTTGTGAAAAATGAGGCTCCAGAAATTGACTGAATATCAATGGAAATGTTTCAATGAGCTGATGAAAAATTCATTACTTGTGATAGAAAGATTTATTGTGCCAACCTGGCCAATAGAAACACGTGGGATTAACTCAGTCACAGTTTGATGGGAGGGCAAAGAGATAAATGGCTTGGCCAGGTCTGCTGTGATCTCTCTTGATCTCTGGTGATAGGACCAGCATATGACTACTTTAGCCAGTTCTCTGCCTCAACTTGTAAGCTAAAGTACCTATGGGGCAGCCAGTCTGTGGATTGAGAGACTAGAGCTTAATGTTCATTTGAGACCTGCATTACTTTCCTTCGAGACCTGCTTTTTCATGATGCTTTTTCATGCTGTGTACATCGCTTGAACTTAAGCCTGGGTGGATCCTGTCATCTTGCATTGCTTGAGTTCAATAACCCCTCTGGGCCTGTTTCCCTAAGATCCTCAGCTACTGATTGTTGTGGACCTGCCCTGCTGTTTGCTGCCAGTGTTGGACTCTGTGTGCATTGCTCAGCTATCTACTTCCTGACTTGGAAGCACTAGTGAGTTGAAGGACTCAAGTATATTAACTGTTCCACAGACGTGAGTTGACCTGAGTTGACATGAGTCTACCTATCTATACCTAAACCCATACATATACATCTGTGTTCAGGTTTTGTTTCTCTAGAAAACCCTGCCTAACACCCTATTTCTATATCAAGAAATTTGGAAGATAGCTACCAGTCCAATTGACTAGAAGAAATGTACACTTGTGTCCATTCCAAAGTAAGATGACCCAACAGAATGTGGAAATTATTGAACAATAACATTAATATTACATGCAAGTAAATTTTTATTGAAGGTAATTTAGAAACAATTGCAGCAGTATATCGACAAGTCACTGTTAGAAATTCAAGCAAGATTCAGAAGACAATGTGGAAGAAGAGATACTTTTGTAGACTCCAGGTGGATTTTGACTAAAAGCAAAGAATATCAGAAAGATTATGTTGTATTGCATATACAGAGGCCATCAGCTGTGTGATTATAACTAACTGTGGATGAAACTATGACAAAATGGGAATCCCAGAACACTGCATTGTGCTCATGATAATGGGTACATTGATCCAGAGGCAGTTGTTCGAACAGAACTAGACAATGTTGCATGGTCTGAAATCAGGAAAGGTGTGTGTAAGGTTTGTATCCTTTCATTATATTTATTCAATCTGTATGTTGAGCAAAAAATAATAATATGGAACATATGAAGAAGAATGAGGTATCGGAATTGAAAAATTTATTAACAACTTTTGATATGCAGATGATGCAACTTTATTCCTGAAAGTCAAGAAGACTTAGTAAACACTTTCTGATGAAAATCAAATACTAAAGTCTTCAGTTTGGATTGCAAGTCTGTGGCAGTCATGTAATCCTGTCAATTTCAGGACTGGGAGTGTAGGGGTGAAGTCTAGCCTGTCAATCTGGAGATAGCCAATGAGACCTCTGTGTGGGCATGCTTTTTTCCTGAGAATTCTGAGAAATCCAGTCAGATTTCCCCATTGGAGTTGAGATACTTAGAACTCAGTCCCTTGGAGATGCTCTGCTGACAGGACACATGACAGCATGCTGATACACCCTGAGCCCTGGAAACTGGAGCCATGAGGAGACCCTTACCTGGGCTAAGAGGTGTCATTGTTTGTCCTTCATGTGTCTGAAGAGGACTTATGGATTGATATTGGACATATGGGTTAATATAGGACTTAAGGACTTGGACTGGATTGGGTTGGGATACTTTCTCAATGTTCCATTCCTCTTGTATATAAACATCTCCCTTATTTGCATATGCATGTTTATGAATCTGTTTCTCTAGTCTACTCAGACTAACACAAAGTCAATGTAAAGAAAATCATAATTCTCACAACTGGACCAATAGCAAACTTCATGGTAAAAGGAGAAATGATTGAAGTGGTTCAAATTTTCATTTTACTTGGTTCTATGGTCAACATTCATGAAAGCAGCAGTCAAGATGTCAAATGACATATTGCTTTGAGTAAATCTGTTGCCCAACGTCTCTTTAAAGTGTTAAAGGGAAAATATGTGACTGTAAGGACTAAGGTTGCCTGGCGGGGTCCTGGTATTTTCTGCTGTCTCATATACATGTGAAAGTTGAGCATTAAACTTGGAAGACTAAAAAAGACGTAATGCATTTGAAAGTCAGTGTTGGTGAAGAATATTGAAGGTATAATGGAATGCCAGAAGAACAACAATAACACAAATCTCTCCTGGAAGAAGGACAGTCAGGTGCTCTTTAGAAACAAGGGTGACCAGGCTTATCTCATACTTTGAACATGTTGTCAGGGAACGCATGGTAATATAGAGGGACAATGAAAGAGATGATTCTCAAAAAGATGAATCAACTTAGTGGCTGCAACAAGTTCAACGATGGGGAAGACCAACCACGGTATTTTGTTTTGTTGTATTTAGAGTGGCTATATGATGAAGCAGACTCAATGGCACCTAATAAGAGCAACAAGAATATGAAAAGCATTAATTTATGTATCAAACGAGCTTCAGTTTTTATTTAAACATTATTCCATGAGTGTCTATGCTAGTAAAAAGATATTAGACACATTAATAGGATACAAAATTCAATATTTATCATGTGAAATATGCTTCTGTTTTGCAATAGTGAATGTGTTTCTAATTCCACTTTCTAAAAAGCAACAAAGGATATTTATTAAACATTACATTTACATTTTATCATAATATTTACATATCACCCTTGTGGGAAATTGAACAATTATTTGATGAAACAAATGTAGTTTTAGATAAGAAAAACTATATAAATGCATTCTACTTTCCATTTGCCTTCCTTTTAATAAATTGATTGACATTTTTATGACTCAAAAAACATGGTGCTATTGTTCCAGTAATTAAGTCCATATTTTTGAACATAAAAGTTGCACAATTTCACAAAGAACTATATTAATTTAAAAGTTTTGTACATTATAGCTATTATATTTTCTTTTTCATCTCAGTTCAATTGAGTATAGCCTCACATTCAGTTTGTTTTCACGGACAACATAAGGATGTGCCAATGGCACTATCATCACATGCTCAGTCCGGCATGAAGTGAACCAAAACACATTTTCAGAAAGAGCAAATCCTTGTATTTGCATCAAGCTCTTCGTGATCCCCATCGGGTATCTGTAGCAATCCAATGAACTATGAACACACAGCATCAAAGGATGGGCAATATGCGCACAGTTTTTAAGTTTGCCTTCAGTACAAAAACTCTCATGGAGATCGGCAAAATGCTTATCAACAACTAAGCATACAATAATCAAGGGAAATTATTTCCAAGTGCCACAAAGTATTATTTCTTTGGAGTGTTCCAAATCAACATTTTTTTCTTTTACCTACTAATTTGCAAATCTAAGTTTCATGTAATGTCCAAATTCAAATATAAATTTTATTTGTTACATCTTGCTTGCTTTATGAATTTGTTTTCTTCAATTATGCAAATGTATTTTCTGTGGTGCAACAGTGCTCTAGAAGTTTTATATCCAGGTAAAACGAAGTGTCAATCACTAAGTAGAACACCAAAATGAAGTCTCACAAACAATGAAAGGAAAAGAATTTGTGGCTCCTAAACACCATTCCGAAATGAGCTTGTGTTTTAAAATGCAAGGAATCAGAAGAAGTTTCTGTGGAAGCTTTGAGGTAAAATGAGTAGAACTCACTGTACTCGTACTGTAAATGACTGAAGGCAATATTGAATATAGCTTCCCTTTCCTTACTGTAGCTAACTAGTAATAATAATGGGTAGGTAATAATGGTGTAGATACTAAACTTTGATGCATCTGACATCTTCCCATCTGCAGGCCTCACCAATAACAAACACAGCTCTGCTTTTGGAATTATTTTTCTTCTCGTGATGTAGATGATCAAGTCAAAAGAGAGCCAAGTAAACATCCGTCAACATCACAATGAACCGTTTGAAATCTGGGTGAAAAGTTCTGATCAACAAGTGAGGTTCTGTAGACCAGTGGTTCTCAACCTGTGAGTAGTGACCCCCTTGGCAGTCTTAGGAACTGAGACACTGCTCTGCTATATATCTCCAGATGGGTATGCCCACATGGGAGATACAACCACATACAAGTAACTGGTATGAAGACTATTACCCATGATACAGCATGCTGCAAGACAAAATATGATTTGTCATTAGAAATAAATACTTCATGACTGAACCCTGGTGGTCCTAGTGGTTGTGTGTGGGCCTGCAGCCCACAGGGTTTACAGTTCAAATCCAGTGGCACCTCTCCAGGAGCAATGCTGGGCTTCCTACTGCCACCAGCACAGTGATGTCACAAAAAAAGAAAGAAAGAAAGAGAGAAAGAAAGAAAGAAGTACTTTATAGTATAAAACTATATATTGTTTTTGTGATTAATCACTGCTTTAATTATGTTCAATTTGTAACCATGAAAATACATCCTGCAGTTAAAAATGTCAGATATCTGCAGGTTAGATATTTACATTATAATTCATAAATGTAGCAAAATTACAGTTATGAAGTAACAACAAAAATAATTTTATGGTTGGGGGTCACCACCAAATGAGGTGCTGTATTAAAGGGTCACAGCATGAGGCAGGTTGAGAACCACTGCTACAGGCAGACTGTAGTTGTGAGTGAAAAGCTAATGATCAAATTTATAAGAAGGAATGAAAAAAAGTTTATAAGAAGGAATGGCAACTGTATTCCTCGTCAGTCAGTTCAGGGAACCATTTTGTTTGAAAACTGTTCAGTCCTAAATTATTTAATTCTTGATTTGCCTATGGATAGACTTAGCACAGGATACAATACAATGTGATTAGGATTGAGAAATATGAAAACAATTCAATTTACAGAGACAATATATTATCATATTGAAACCAATGACATGCTTTTGGCTTAGGTCATGAATTAGAAACACCAATCAATGAAAAATGTCAGTATTGAAAAAAATGTCAATATTGAGAAGTTGTTTTACAACACATGTTCGCTGTCATTGTAACAAATCCCAAAATGTGGACTTTTGTCCACAGTCCAACACTTCACCCACATGATCACCCGTGCTCCTTTTGAACATGAATTGCCTTTTCAAGAAAGAAATGCAGTGCTTGGTGGCTATAAAATGAAAATTGGGGGTTATTTGAACTTGTAGCTCACTTTGATCCATTTTTAGCAGGCCGTGTTTCAAAACATGGGAGCACAGGAAAGGCAACCATTAGATCTGTCTAGACTCTAAAATAACACGTAAAGAATTAACACATTTGCTCAATTATTTTCAGTGAAGTAAGGATAGCTTGATATTTCAGTTTGTCTGTAGATTCAACTAGTTTATCACATTTACTGGCTTAAAAAGTTATACCAATGAAGAAATTTCAAAACAAGTACTTCCTTATTAATGTGATATTCACAAAATGGATTTTTTTCCTAAGTGCAGAGGCCAGTACTGTGACAATGCTGCCAATATGTCAGGATGTTATAAGCCAATATGTTAGGGTATTATAAAGGTATGCAACAGAGAATTTTAGAACATAATGAGTATGTCATTTCAGTCTTGCATGAGAGCTAAGCTCACAGATTCAGGAAAGACAAATTTTACTCATGTAGACATGTATGATTCTATAAAGGGAGACAAAATGCAATGTGTATTTCTCACTGTTTAAATATTTGCAAGACAGAACACTCATTTTCATCCCTAGAGAGATGAAAAATCCTCAACACACAACAATGATGCAAGGAAGATTCAATTCATTATCTTTATTATATATGGAAGTAGATATTTTTCAGCAATTGTGAAGAAATCATTGAGTTTGTAAGAATAAAGAATAGAAAAAATGTTTTTAATTATAAAAGCTGGAGCTATAACATAATGTATAGTAATTTGTTGAGATATTTTTTCTTCATAATTCACCTTTCTTTTATGCCATCTTTTTGTTTATTACTTATGATCATAGCATTTATCTCAGACCATTATCAAATTGAAGTATGAGTCTTAAAAAATTGGTGCAGATCCATTACTCACTATGGGAAATCAACATACTTTTACACTAATTGTTGAAACAACCAAGTTCACTGACTTATTTTCAATACCATAAAATATGTATTTTGTAGAAGATGTAATTCTATAGTAAAATCACAATATCTGACAACCGCTAAACTTTTATAATCCAGTTCATCTCAATCCACTAAAATGGCATATAGCACTTTTGCATTCAATTTTATGGCTAGCTAAGAAACACATACACACACACACACACACACACACACACACACACACACACACCACTGATGTGCCCCATCCACATGGGTGAGTGAGCACGGGAGGAGACACCACAGATTATCATTGTTGAGGGTCCTCCCCTGCCTCAATCTGGCCCTGCTTTCCCGATGGCTGAGAAAAAAACATGCACACAATCCTGTTGGCTTTAAATTAATGACTCTGGTCCCCAAGGACTTTCAACATTGCTCAGAAAACTTAGAGCATTACCTTAGCCAATTTATTTCCCATTTGCTTAAATAATTATTTCCCCGTTACTGCTCTCTCCTGTAGCCACCCGAATCCTTTCTCACATTTACAAAGGCCTCGCTTATTTTCCCACCGGGGGAATAAATTCAGTTTACCGCTCTCACTGCATCTGCCCCCTCTCTCTTGCTCTGCCTTCCTTCTGATTAACAAAGGAAGAGCATTCTCACTCAGCTCCATTCTCCAGCTGTCCTCTGGTCCAGCTATGGCCTTTGCTTCTGCTTCAATCCTTTCTCTTCTGATAACATTCATTTCCCCATCTCTTCCAGAGTACTGTCATCAACATAAAGACTTCTGAAATACCATATATACTGGAGTATGAGATGACCCAAATGTCAGTCAAGGCACCTAATCTGACCACAAAAACTGCATTAAAAATGTGTTGGAAAACTCTGCTTATATACGAGTCTAGTCAGTATATCTGATGTAAAAGAGCAAAGATACACACAAAGCCACAAAAGATGATCAAGACAATAGCAAAATAAACAAAAAAGTGCCTCCCTACACTACATATTTCTACTCGGAATCTTTTCTCTATTTTCATTTGGAATACAATCCCTTGAAAATATCCTCCTCTAACGCATCTAAAGCAGTGGTTCTCAACCTTCTTAATGCCATGACCCTTTAATACAGTTTGTAGTGACCCCGACCCATAAAATTATTTTTTATTGCTACTTCATAGCTGTCATTTTGTTACTGCTATAAATCAGGCAACCCCTGCGAAAGGATCATTCGACTCCCAAAAGGGTCATGACCCCAGTTTGAGACCCACAGTTTGAGAACCGCTGATTACTCAAAATTGTAAATCAAGTAGTCACTCCCCAAGATTTCTTCTAGTCTTTTCTGTGGTTTGTAGGTTTTATATAAGCAAGCCCTTATTTGCTCACACCTTTGTAATCCTTTTCCCTCCTGTCATACTATTCCTTTGCTCACCCGGCTTTGCTTTTCTTCATAATAGTCTGTACTTGACTTTGGGACATTGAATAACAAGTGTCCTTATCCTTATGTCTGGAACTTTGAACGTTATTTTATATGGTGACTTGGTACAAGTAAAGATTTTGAGGAGGGGAGATGATCATTGATAATCCAGATTCTTTTTGATTAGATCTATCTAAGTAGTTCCAATATAGTTACCAAGCTCGATATAAGATGAGGGCAGGATATGTGATGATGGGAGTGGGAGTCAAAGTTGTGGCCTTGTTGAAGGGGCCAGGAACAAAGGAATGAAAGCAGTCTCTAGGAGTGGGGAAGGGCAAGAAACAGACCCTCATTTGAGCATCCAGATAGTTCACCTGACTTAGTTTGTGTGTCAGTCTGGGTTGACCAGAGAAACAAATCCAGAGACACTCATAAACCATATATATTCAAGGATAAGATGACCTGAATCACCAAAGCATCTAATTTTACCACAAAACTGCAATAAATATGCTGAAAAACTCAGCTTATGCTCGAGTAAATACAGTCTATGTGAGAGAATTTTATATTGTAGAATAAGAATGCATCAGTAAAACATCCCAGTCCAGATCAAATCCCTAAATTTGACATTATCTCATAAGTTCAGTATTAGCCCCTGGATTCCTCTTCAGACATACACAGCACATGCAATGATGCCAAAAGTAGGACGGTCACAGGCCAGGGGGTGACAATTCTTGTGGATCCAGTGGTTGAGGAAGCCTCTGCCATCAGCCCGGCTCCATGTGGTTTGTCCTCAGGAAAGTGGAGCAGAGAGAGAGCGTGGCCTGCCTCTTTTGATGGCTGAATCAAGAGAGAGGAAGCTCTCAGAATCCTTATGAGAAGGCCACGCCCACATGGAAGCACCAATCAGGCTGTGATCTGATTGACAGGCTAACCTCCGCCCCTAGAACCTATTTATTAAGTTGACATGAAATGATGTAACTATCACAGTTTGTAAGGCATCTCACCTCAGAAAATTAATAAATTTTTGTTATTTCATGCCACTAAATTTATGATAATTTGCTAAAGTAGCAGTAGAAATTACCACATTGAGATGATTTTATTTCATTAGCTGTCTTATCTCTCTCTCCTCTAATGGAATATAAAC
Organism: Nesogale talazaci; assembly: GCA_004026705.1. Taxonomy (NCBI): domain Eukaryota; kingdom Metazoa; phylum Chordata; class Mammalia; order Afrosoricida; family Tenrecidae; genus Nesogale; species Nesogale talazaci. Next base: position 95,501 of record PVJH01004385.1, read on the forward strand.
TCCATGAACAGGTATTTCCTTTCATTTTCTTCATTGTGATATGCTAAGCACTCTGACGTGGTTAATGACACATAATCGATTTTGTGTTAAACTGGTACTTTGTTCCATAGGTGTGATTTTGGGGAAGTAGTTTAACAGGCCTTTAGGCATCCAAGAGTGGATTTTGTCATTACTTTATCCTTTGGATCAGAAGCACCAAGAATTTAGTAGATGTTCAATAACATTTGCCTACCCCAAAACTGGTATATAAGAGGTGCTTGGAACATACGTGCTGAACTAACACATACGTGTATGCTTGCTAAAAACAAACAAGCAAAGAATTGCTTTCTTTATGGCTAGTAATGCCCTTCAGGCCTCCTTTGCACTCTGGACTCTGGGACCAAAGACCACAATATCCAACTCAACATCAATGATCAAAACCTCAACTCACTCTCAAAGCTTAACCCAGATAATCTGCTTTCAGAGAACAACTTTAGAATATTACATTAATGTTTATTTTACTTTTCAGAAAACTATTCTTCTGTCATGTACATGCATGCTAAATATGATAGATTAATGGGAAGGGAACTAAGTAGAAATGAAGTGAACTTAAACTCATTTAAATACATCTATCATCTTTCTTTTATTTGCTAGAATATATTTTCAGGTGAACCCAGACCACATAGTTCAATGCTTTATCCTCAGGATCAGAAATACCAGAAATTAAGGAGAATTTCCATCATCATTTAGTGATAGGTGACTTTTCTAAAATGCCTCTTTTCCAGATCCAAATCCAGACAAGAGCAAAATCCTATAGATTCTTTTTTCTGATTGTTGTAAATGTGTCACAATATTTGCCTATTCAATATTTTAGGGGTTTAGTGTAGTATAACTACTCAGCTATCAGTTTATTGTACTGTGGTGGTTTATATGTTTCTATGATACTGGAAGCTATGCCATCAGTATTTTTAATACCAGTAGCGCCACCCATAGTTTCCGCGGAGCTTAACAACTAAGAACAGACTAGGAAGAAGGACCTGGTGTTCTGTTTCTAGGGGGTGGGGATGGGGAGAAGCCGTGCTATAAATAGCAGCCTTGGGGAAACTTAATTGCTGACAAAGCACAACATAAAATGAGAACAAATAACTGCATACCTCCTTTAATAATGGGAACATGGAATGTAGAATTGAGCATCAAGTAATATTGAAAGTTCTTAAAAATGAAATGAAAATTTGCACATTGGTAACCTAGGCATTGGTGGGGTAAGGTGGACTGGTATTGGCCTGTTTTTAATGCTACAACATATAGTCTACTCTAAGGAGGAATGGTATCACATGTATCATCAAAAGGCCTTTTCAAAATATACTCAGAAATACAATCCTGTCAGTGATAAGACAATGTATATACAAACAGGGAGTATCAATTAATACACTATTGTTCAAAGTTACGCACCAACCTTTAATGTCAAAAGTGAATAAACTGGAGTTTGTTTCAATTTCTGCAGTCTGAAATTGATCGAGCATGTAAAAAGGATGTGCTGATAATTACTGGGGATTGAATGTAAAAGTTGGAAACAAAAGAATCAATGGTTGGAAAAATTTGACCTTGGAGATAGAAGCAATACCAGATATCACATGATATAATTTTGCAAGAGCAATATATTAGTCCCAGTCGACTAGAGAAACAAATCTAGAGACACTCATATTTATGTAAGAAAGAATTTTACACCAAGAAGTAATTGTACAGCAAAAAATATCCCAGCCCAGTCCAGATCAAATCCATAAGTCCAATATTATCCCATATGTCTGATACTAGTCTATACATTTCTCCTCAGACTCACACATCACATACAATGATGCTGAATGCATGAAGGTCACAGGCCACTGGGTAGAAAGTCTTGTGGATCCAGTAGTGGTGGAAGCATCTCAGTGGGTCTCCACATGGCTCCTCCAGCTCTAGGGCTCTGCCTGCCAGCATAGCTTCATGTGTCTTGTCAACTGAAATGTGAAGCAGAGAGAGAGAAAGAGCCCCGTCTCCAGGGAGGAATTGAGGAAAGCTCCCAGAATTCTCATGAAGAGACTATGCCCACAAGGAGGCCTCAATCAGAGTGTGACCTGATTGACAGACTACACTGCACCCCTAGAACCTATTTGACAAATTGACATGAAATTATGTAACTACCAAAGACAAGAACAACTGGAAATATCTACAATATCAACAAATATCTAAATTATCAACAATATCAATGGCAACTCTACATGTGGACCTTGTCTGATGTAACACCTGTGGAGTAAATCAACTGCATCTGCAGAAAGATGCAATGGAGAAGCTCAACATCACCAATCAGAAGAAGGCCAGAGGCTGAGCGTGGAATAGATCATTAGTTGTTCATGTGCATGTTCAGGCTGAAGCTGAAGAAAATAAATTGGAGGCCATCTCGAAAGCAGATTTGGTGCATCGAACACTAATAACTAAAGATCAGATGATTTCAGGAATTACATCAAACAGCATACAAGAAGAGAGCAAAGTTCATTAACACAACTGATGACTAAAATGGAAGTCAGGGGGAAAAACCCCTGAAATTTGGATTGGAAAATAAAGAATGAAAGCAAATGGAAGGAATGATCATGAAGTAAAAAAAGCTGATAGTAATATTTTAAAGGGTGGTTTGAAAGGACAAAGTAAATACTATAATGAAATGTGCAAAGACCTGAAGGTGGAAAACCAAAAAGGAATAACATGCTTGGTTTTTCTCAAGTTGGGAGGACTGATGAAGATAAAACCAAGTCTCAAGTTTTATAATTGAAGTATCGAGGGAACAAGATTGCACAACATAGGAAGCATTAAGAGAAGCATAAAGATAATATAGAGTCATTGTCTTAAGGAGAATTGATTGACATTCAACCAATTCATTGAGGTGGCACCTGATCAAGCACTGATGAAAGATGATGTCCAAGATATGCTAAAGGCATTGGGAGAAAACAAAAACTTCAAAATTGTTTTGCTCCACTTTCTCAGCATCATAAACAAAAACTCACAGTTCCTTAAATAATGAGCTTCCTTTTTATAGCATGTTAAAAAGCTCTCTACTGTGTCACCACCACTCTGGTCTTTGTGAAGCCCCCTTCATTCTTTCCTGCTAGTGTGATTTTAGCATTTTCTATATTCTTAACCCTTTTACACACTCTACTATAGGGATGGGCATTCCCATATATCACTGTATTAATTTATATTTATAGTAGTATCCCTTTACTGCCCCCCAATTCTGCCCAGAAAATGGAATCCACACACCTCGATGTGACATTAGTGATTCTCTACATCTTGCCATCCTGCAGCCTTGTCTTCCCATGTTCTCATTCTCTCTGTCCACACCCCCCCCTTTCGTTTCTCATTCACAGTGAATCTGTAATGTCTACAGTGAGACTGTTTATTGTCTCTGTGTCATGACTTAGCTTTCATTCTTTGTCTGTACTCTGGTTATCTAATACTGCTTAATAAATCACCCCAAAACCTAGTGTTTTAAAGCAGCAGTTATCAATTTGTAGTAAAAATTGAGTTGGCTCAGGAAGACTGTTCTTGTGTTTGCCATGTTGAAAATGAGATGATGGATGGGAAGTTTAGATGGCAAGTGGATTTAGAATCCTTGAGAAGGTTCCCGCATTCATTTGTGTGATAATTACTGCTGACTGCTTGGGCTACAGCTGAGTACTGGGGACTCTTGATTCCTCTCCAGGTGGGCCTTGATCCTCCCACTGAATGTTGACTGAATTTCAGAATGAGGATCCCGAACAGAGGATCTGTATCAGTGGCCTGACATTTCTAAACTTGTGTTGGGAATCACATCCTTCTGCTATCTTTTGTTAGTCAGAAGACAGTCACTAAGGACAGTTCATATTCGGGAAGAAAGGAATTAGAATCCTTTTCCTGATGCAAACAGTATTATGCATGTATGAGAAGGGAGAAAAGGATGGTGTGCACTTTGAAGACTAAGCCACTACAGCCCAGATCATCTTCTTCTACTTGTCCTTTTCAGAGCCACTAGCAAACATACCACTTCAAGACCCAGCTTTCTCCTGATCCCTTAGCTGAGCAGAATGTCACCTCTCTTGTGGAGTACTCTTCTTCTTCGCATCTGTAACATGGCACTTAACTTCCTGTTTATTGCTACTTCTATGGAATTGTAAAGGTTTTGGTACCTAAAACACCATGTTTGTGTTTTGTCAACCGTATCTAGGAGAGTGCCAGTTACCAAATAAACAGCTAACCATTGACTGTCACCTCATCTCCAACTCATGGCACCTTAGAGTCGAGGCCTCCTCCTTAGTCTTTTCCAGTGCTGCGTTTTGTACACTAAATAGATCACCAAGGTTTTTATCAGCTGCACTCTGGGGGGACTCCACCCACGAACATTTCTTTATCAGCACCTTAGTAGTTTGCATCACCCAGGGACACTGGTCGCAAAGTAGATCCTTAAAAGTCTCTGTTGAATAACAACAATAATAAAAGAGATTTCTTTGTTTTTAATAGATTTCTTTGTTTTAAGGATAAAATAGATTTCTTGGTTGAAACAGAAATAGATTTCTGTTTTAAACACAGAAGCATAGTACTTGAGAGAATGAACTACAAATGGAGATGCTGACAGAAGGCTATTAAGAAGCTCATCCTCACAAAGACAAACTTGGCTGTGTTTTTGGCGGGATCTCACACTATTTTTTATACATTTAAGGGAAAAGAAAAAATTACTTCAGTGTCAAGAGATATTTTAAACTTTTTTGAAGAGGTTGAGGGTCACGGCAGTAAATAGAACCTTCAGCTAAAGAAAAGGAGCATTTGGAATGCAACTGAGCCCTTTGCAATTGCTGGTAGGCTGGAAACTGCTTTGGAGGTACAAAAACCCTTTCTTGCTCCTTTCCCCCAGTGAACTCCAGCTGCTTGTGGTGAGACCCCACAGGGCGCCATGGGACCCACTGAGATAATGGCCAGGCTCTGACTCCCCAGTGGAATCCAAAGATTAGGAATTATTTCAAAAGTTTACGGACTGATCAAGTGCATAATAAATTAAGAAAATGTTTAGCCAGGAGTGATAAGAAAATTTAAAATCCTGCTCTGTTCAGATTTAATTTTCCAAGCAATAAAGTTCCTAATAGTAACAAAGATGGTGGTGCTCTTAAATTATTTTTTTAATCTTTTGAAATTTCTTTGAATACCTAATTCCAATGATTAATCAGCAGATGACACCCAAATAGCAGGTGAGTTGAATTGCTTCAAAGCCAACAGCACCACAAAGCTAACGTTTAAAAACACAGTTCTTTTGGAATACAATTTCCTAATTAGCTTTTAAGAGAGAAGTACAAAGGTTCCAAGCTGCAGTCTTCCTACAATTAGAGTGTTTAAAACACCACTTCCAATCTGGCAACTTGATGTCAATGTTCAAAACAGTGCCTTTTTAGTTTCCTTTTCCCTTGGGAAGAGTGGGTTGTTTGTGGGTAGGAGGGGAAGTGGGGGAGAAAACCACTGTGAATAATCTTCAGTCTTGACTAGTCCATCTTTTGACATGACCTCATAATGAGCCTTTGTTTGATAAAGACAGTGTTTCGTATAAAGGATCAAAGTAAATATCAAAAAAATCTCTTTATAGGTAAATTCAAGTAATTTTTTGACAAATCTTGTGATAGCGCACTCTGCAAAAGAAAAAGTCATCCCCATGTGGGCATAACTAGAGTCTTCCAAAAATGTCTGCTATGGTTTATTTCATGCCATTGATAAGATGTGAAACAACTCTTTTATGTACATCTGTTCTTTATGCTAGTCCACTAAAGCAGACTAAGAAGAAGCATTGGTTTTTCCAAACAGTGTTAGAGAAGCAGGAGGAGAGTTCTGAGGAGAAAAGACATTTAAGGATACATTTTATAGAGAATTATGTCTACAAAAGCAAACAAGCAAATAAAATCAGTTACCATTGAGACTCTAGTTTGCGTGTTTTAGAGTAGAATTCTGGTACACCGGGTTTTCAAGGACTAATGTTTTGAAAGTAGATCACCAAGCTTTCCTTCCAAGGTGCTTGTGAATGAACTTGAATTTCCAACCTTTCAGTTAGCATTCAAGTGCTTAAACAATATGCACCAGTCAGATACTCACATATACTACACTCTTAATCTAATTTGACTCACCAAAGTTTAAATGTTTGCACACATCAATTCTATTCATCTTTTCCTCTCATTTATTATATAGTACCTTCGGCTGGGTATACTAGAGAAGAAAAATCAGTCATGCTTAGATATGTATAACTAGAGAGCAATTTAAAACAAGAAAAATTTTCACACTGTTGTGGATAGAAGTGAGAAAGTCAAATCCTGCAGATCCTTATGTTCAATAATTTTGCTGAAAGCTTCTCCTAATTCACATAGATGTATTGACTGATGAAATAAGAGCAGTGGAAGATTGCAGGCAGGTGGCTGAAGAGGTGAACAAATGCAACGTCTACAAGTCTGATAACAGGCATCTGATGACTCTCAAGATCAACAGGCCGTATGGCAAGTCATTGCTCAAGTCCAAAGGACCAGAAGTCAAGGAGCCAAATACTGGATTTAGACCTAGCAAAATGCAAGTAGCCGTTACATAGCATCCACTTGTATTGGAAGCGAGTCATGTCCACAAGGAAATGCTCTTTCAATTAATTTTCTCAGGGCTGTGATATGAATAAGAGTGTTACGCTTCATCTTAATCTAATCATGCTTTGGAGGCTTACAACCGCTTGGCTGTGATTTCATTGTGTAGGTCCAGTTGATACAAAACCTAAATATCACACATGGATTAATATTTAGAAAGTTATTTAAAACCCAGATTTTAGAGACTCATTCACTTATATTTAATTTTTTTACATTTATTTTTATTTTTTTAAATCCATCACTAAAGGTAGACTCTAAATCAGTGGTTCTCAACCTGTGGGTCGTGACCCCTTTGGGAGGCAAACGAACCTTTCCCAGGGGTTGCCCAATTCATATCAGTAGCAACATTATAGTTATGAAGTAGCTATGAAAGAATTTTATGCTTGGGGGATCACCACAACATGAGAAACTGTATTAAAGGGTCACACCATTAGGAAGGTGGAGAATCCTGCTCTAAATATACATTTTCTAAATTTTAAAGTTTACTTAAATCATATTTTCAATAATGTTCCCTTGTTCCATTAAGATATGTTTCTATTTGTCTGAATATTCTTGAATCAGACTCTTAAAACATTGCTTTACCTCTAAAATTTTTTAATTATCTAGTAAAGAAAGAATCATTTCAGTATTCATCTTTTAAAAAAATTTCTAGTCTAGTCTTGTCTTTTACTTTTCCAGATAATAAATTTAGAATCATGTTTGTGAAGTTAAGAGAAAAATATGCTGCAATTTTAATTTAAATTGCATTTAAGCTAAATGTTATTTTAAGGGAAGTTGACCTATATCTTTGTAACTCCATTTTGTCAGATTTCCTTTCAGATATTTTTACAACTTTCATAGTATTACTCATATTGGTATTGTACACAAAGAGGTCTCAAAAATCTAATGGAAAACATGGAATTAAAAGATAATGGAATTTTCCATGAACAAGTCCTCTGATATTCTTCCATTTATGTACCTCTCTTTTGGTTCTTTGTAGTGTTTTTTTGCAGTTTTCTTTGTAAAAGTCTTTTGTATCTCTGGTTAGATTTACTCTTAAGTATTATTTGGGATAGTTGTGTAAATGGAATTGTTTTTCTCAAGTTTTGTTCAGAGTTCTTTTTATTAGCATAAAGAAATCTGATATTTGTATGCTGATCTTGTACCCTCCACTTTGCAGAATGTTTCAATTAGCTCTAGTATTTTTCTTGCTGAATCTTTGGTATTTTCTATGAATAGGATCATATCATCATTGAATTGAGAAAGCTTTACATTTCTTTAATTTCTCTTTCATCCCTATTGCACTAGTTCCGATCCAATATTTACTAGAAATGGTTAGAGACAATATTCTTTTCTGGTTCCCATTTGCAAAGGCAATGCTTTTAGTCTTTGACCAGTGAGGAAAATGTTGGCTGTTGGTTTTGTATCTGTACCTTTAATTATGTTGAGGAATTTGCTTTTTATTCCTATTCAATTGAGTGGGTTTTTTAAATAAGGAATGGTTGTTGAATTTTGTTAAATGCCTTTTATGCTTTGATTGATCAAGTGGCTCTTTTGTTTATAGATGGGGTGGCTCTTTATAGTGGCTCTTTATAGATGGGGTGAATTGCATTGATTGGTTTTTCAATTTTGAACCATTCTTGCAGACATTGTATAAAACCACTTGGTCATGATGTATATTTTTGGTATGTTAAATTTTATAGGCAAGGATTTTTTTTAGAATTTTTACATCTTTCTTCAAGAAGCCTGTTATCATATAATAAAGTCGAGAGTATTTCCACTCTTTATATATTTTTAAAATAGTTTGAGTAGATTTGGTATCAGATTTTATGTGAATGTTTGCAGATTTCTGTAGTGAAGTCATCTAGCCCAGGATACACACACACACACACATACATACATACACACACTCTTAATTTCTTCTTTGGTTAATGTTTGTTTATTTATTGATCTCACTCTATGTATTTCTAGAAATGTGTCCATTTCTTTTAGACTTTTGAACTTGTTGGAACATAGTTTTCATGGTATTATTTCAGTTGATTCTATAGTGTCAGCTCACAATTAATTTCTTAGTTATGATTCCTTGCTAGATTTACCAGTCTTCATTGTTTTGAAACATTTTAAAGAATGAAATTTTAGTCTTGCTGATTATTTCTTGTGTTTTCATGTTTTATTTTTTTCTACTCAAACAATTTACTCTTTGAGTGGTTTTATAATTCACATATTGTACATTTCAGTAGTTTAAATCATATCGAGAAAAGTTGTACACGCATCACCATAATCGATTTTAGAACATTTTCCTCTCACTTGTACTCATTATTAGCTTCCCATTTCCCCCAACTTTTGCTATATGCTCCCCAAGAAACAGTTAATCCAGAGTTATTTTTCCTGGATTTTATATAGAGAGAACCATACCAAAACAACCCCCAAACAAAACCAAAAAACAAGCAACAGTAACAAAGTGAAACAGAGAAAAACCTGAATATAAAAAGAAAGCATTAGGACTGAACCCTGGTGGCCTAAGGGTTGAGTGGGGGACTGTGGCCTGCGGGCTTGGCAGTTCAAATCCAGCAGTGGCTCTCAGGAGCAGTGCTGGATAGCTCCCACGACTACCAGAAGGCAGTGATGCCAAAAAAAAGAAAGAAAGAAAGGAAGAAAGAAAGCATTAAGAAACTAGAAAAAATTTAAAATGGGTCAAAAGGGAGATAAAATCATAAGGCACTAAAATTATTATTGCTTGTGCAATAATCCACTTTCCAATTATAACAAGGCTATTCACAACCCTGGCCTATGTCCTGAGGGCTGTCACCAAGGGCTTAATCCACATGTATTGCTCCTTTACTTTTTTAAAAATAGAAAACTGTAAACTTATCAAAAGATCAAATGACAAGATAGTACATTTGAAATTAACCACATCCGTCATAATTGACTTTACACTGCTCTCTGATAGCAAGGCTTTTCACATCCCCCAACTGTGTTCATAGGGAATTAACTGTAGGTTTAATCCGTGTGTGGACCCTGCAAATAAATTTTGAGCTTCCACTGTCAACCTTCTGCAAAGGAAGTGCAAAGCAAGCTTCAATTGTGAAATTTAAGCTCTAACATCATTCACTCCTCTGGATTTGGATTTTATTCATTACAGTCCTTAGATCACCTATACAGGTGTGCTATGTGGGCAGACTTACTTGACACCACAGTTACATGTGTGCTTGCTTTAAGATAAGTTTTTCAAACCACAGATGTTATTCTTTTTGATAGTCAAACACTATCTAGTTTCTTTGCCACACTTTGCTATAGCACCCATATCTTTAGTGCTCTTTTCATGAAGGTGGGCATCAAGAACAGGCATGTCATAAGAACTAACTACTCTTAGATTGTGTCTAGAATTAAGTGTGAGTCCCAAATCTGTTCTTATATCTATGGTTTATGTATGTCTCTATTCATTTTAGAAACATCATTATCATTTTATGACAGAATATTTTAAAATCACCCCACTGTTCTTTTTTCTATTTGTTGTGCTAAAGTGTTGATTTTGGTCTTCTCTCTGTCTCTCTAGCAAATGTGTGGGTTTACTGCTATAACTTGCCCTTTGATCACTGCTTTTGATGTATATCAAAAGATTTGATTTGTTATGTCCTTATTTTTCTTTGGCTGAAGGAGTTTTAAAATTTCTTGTGTTATCTAGTAGTTTTAAATAGAGTATAATACAGCTTCCATATATTTGATTGCCTTAACTCCCTGATCTTCCATTGCTGAGTTCTCATTTTTTATGTGATCTGAGAAGATAGGTTGTAGTGTTTTAAATATATGGAGGTTTGTTTTGTGGCTTCATATATTGTCTCTTCTGGAGAATAGTCTATGTGCACTGGAAAAGAATGTTTGTTGTATTTGGTTTTCTGATGGAGTGTTATATATATATATATCTATGAGGTCATTTTGTTCAAATGTATTGCACAGTTCTGTAACTTTGTTGAGTGTTTATTTAGCTGTTCCATCCTTCAATGGAAATGGCAGTTAAAGTCTCTAGCAATTAGCATGCAGTATGTTTTTCTTTAAAAATTTGATTCACATATTTTGGGAATCTTACTGGATGCACAGATATCCTATGTCCTTTAGTTGTGCTGATACTTTAATCATTAAAGTTATGAATGTGCTTCCTTTCCTCTTCCTTAGTTTTGGCCTTAAAGTCTACTATACCTAAAATGAATATTTGCCTTTTTGTGCTTTTTGATTGCCATTCAATTGATTTATTATTTTTTAACCTATGATTTCTTAATCTATTTTTGTCTTTGTGTTTGAGGTTTGTCTCTTGTAGACAGCACATTGATGGGTTCGGTTTTCTTAATTATTCTGCTGCTCTCTGTCTCTTGAACTAGTGTATTTATTTACATAAAGAATAACAATAAGTATAAAGTTAAAGTTCTATCCTGCTCTTGTGTAAGCTAGAAATAGTGTTTACTTGAAGAAGCTCTCTGACCATTTGATTTTATCAGAAAACGTGGGGGTGTCAAGAAGGTGGCCTCATAACTCAAGACAGGGCAGTGACCTCAAAAGCATGATGGCTAATCCATGAAAAACTCTTGTACAGTTTCAAAAACAGACCTGTAAGGGTTTGTGTGTATGTGATCTCTTTCTTTTTTTTAAGCCCCAAATTCCTCAGTGCGGTTGTTTTTGGATGGAAGTGAGGATTTGTGTGTGATTATCAGCTGTTAACTTTAAGGGAATCTGTCGGCAGCAGTAAATGAACACAATGTATATATGTGATATAGTAAAAAACAAAACAAAAAAGAACTGGTATTCATAACATGCAAAGGGGTTTTATTCTTTCTGTGTTTGTGATTTAAAACTCTGTGACCATGCTCTGATTTTGTATTTCAACCTGAGTTTAAATAAATAAACAAGATTATTTTGTAAAGAAAGTATAACTTAGTGTGTCTGGCAAGGACATGATTCATGTGAAAGCTGGCATGAGGCACTCTGACTTGATGCTCACTGTAAAATCACAGACAGAGAATCGAAGGTTGGCAGAGTACCGGAACCCACGAAGCTCAGTGATGATGCACTCTCAGAGAACAAGTCCTAACATATTTCATAGTTCCTTCTTCCTACAGCCTTAGAAAAGTGCTTCTGTATTTGTGTTTGCAGTGTTGTAGATGTCTTTGTTGGATATTATTTTCTGAGCTGAGTTTGTTTTGTTTCTGGACTTTGCTTTCATGGATGTAGATTTAATGTTTACTAAATCATCTTATTTTGATGGAAAGGGTAACCAGTTTTCATTTAGGTTACCCTGCCATTTATTATTTTCTTCCCAAGTTTACAATAGTTCATTGACATTAATTTGACTGTCATTTGGAATTTCTGTAACATACTACTTATTTCATTATTTTCCTTTGTAGTTGTTCTCGTATTACAAATACCATATACACTGCAGTATAGGCTGACTTGAATATCAGAGGCACCTAATTTTACCACAAAGACGGCATTAAAATTGTGCTGAAAAACTCGGCTTGAACACGAGTATATATGGTAGTTGTTTTTTGGGTCCCTCTTTTCTGTCTTGTAGGTTTATTTTAATTTGGATATGTCTATATGCAGTTGGTTTCTGGGCAATGTCAAATGTTTTAAATTTAGGTTGTTTACTATGGCTGGACTTTAGTCTGTTTTTTATTTTTCTTAATTTCTGGTTATCTGGTAATGTTCTAATTTTACTGTGACATTTGAGGGACACTTGCTGAATATAAATTCTGGGTTAGCAAGTAGTTCATAAACATATATATGTATTTCCATATCTTTATTTCCTGCATCATTTATGCCAAGAATTCAGAGCTTAAGCTGACTGGTTCTCTTTTGTAGGTGACTTCACTTTTTCTATCAACCTACAGAACTCTTTCTGTGCATTGGTTTTGAAAAGTTTGATTATGCCATGTCTTGGTGCTTTGGGGACATGTTTCCTCTTTTGAGTTTGTTGAGCTTCTCAAGTATATATTTTCTTGTTCATAATATTAGAAAAGTTTTCTTCTGACAAATCTTCAACAATTTGCTCAGTCTTTTTGTTTGTTTCTTACTTTCCTGCAATGTCCATCATGTAAAGTATTCTTGATGGTGTCCCATTCTTCATTTTTTATTCTTCTTCTGATGTTCCTCTGACAGATTAATATTGAGAAATTTTTCTTCAATCTCATCAATTCTTTCACCAATACAGTTCTACTCCTTGGCTCTTTCAATGCATGTGCATTTCACAATTCTTAGTATTTAATATCTAATTTTATTTGCTATTTTATCTATTTCTGATTTTTCTTTTAATTTGTCCATTTTCAATTTCTTCTTCTCAGCAGTGCTTGCCTGAGTGATTTTTCAGTTCATTTTGTGTATCTTGAGTGTGTCGGTGCTTGCATACCTCTTTCTCAATCCACTGAAGTCTATAAATATCACTATTTGAATTTATTATTATTTTCCCCAAAACCATTTTATTTGGAGCTCATACAGATATCATATCATTCCTAATTCAATCACATCAAACAGTATTTTGCAGTTGCTACAACAGTCAGTTTAAAAACATTCTCTTCCTCCTTGAACTCTTTGACCTCAAGTCCCCTTTATCAGCCCCTCCTGTGTTTCATATACTGCAAAACAGAAAAACATACAGTAGAACTCCGGTACTCAACCACATCGGTACTCCACATAATCGGATTTTGACGCAAAATGTCGAGAAAATTTTGCATTGGCGCTCAACAAATCAGAGGAAGCCCTCCTGACAAGCACGTGTTTTTGTAAACAAAAGCAGTTCTTGTTTCGGTAACTGGGCGCTAGTTGGTATTGTTAGTACGTTGTTTAAACCTTTTGCAGCTGTGTTCCAAACGCTTTTCTATAAATTTCCTAGATTTTGTGGCTTTTTGGTATTGTTTTTAGATAAAAAGCATGGGTCCTAAGAAATATATTTTTTGAAAAGAATCATGATAAGGAACTGGTTATCCATGTTATCCATATTATTGATGATAATTTAGCAAACCCTTTTAGAAAATAGTTAAAGAAATGCCAACAGCACACCATATTAGGAAGACTTTTTAAATGAAAATACCAGCCAGGTTCTAGTGAAAAAGCAAAGAAGGGGGAACACCCTTGGAAAAGCAGCTACGAGTTGATTTTATGGATGGAGATCCCCCTTCCAAACAATGACTCTCTCTCCAACCCTCCTCTCCACTGCTGTGTCCACAGATCCAGATCCTCATCTAGCTCAAGGTATGGGCCAGACTGAAGTTGTTAAAACTTTTTAATGTGTGTTTCTTATTTAAATTATATTATTTAAATCTGAACTTATTTACTTTGAAATTGTATAAACAGGCAAGGTTAGGGTAAAAACTCGGTGGTTAAGAATGGATCAATTCATTTTTAGTTGATTGATTCGGAACTCAACTGCATCCCCCCTCGACACTCAAGAAGAGTAGCATTGAGGTCCGGGGGTTCTACGGCTTAACAAAAATATTACTATGTCATTGCCTCTGAAACATCTTCTCAGCATTTTGGCCACTTGTTTGAGTCATTCCTGTCCTGTTTATTTGTGTAAATTGAGGTGCCTGCTGTCTCTGAGACCTTGTGATATTTGTCATTATTATATTTAATTGTAGTTGAGTGTTTGTGTTTTGCCCATTTTGGTGGTAGGAAGCATTCCCTTATTAATATGTCTGAGTGAGATGTCTGAGTGTGGTACTCTGCTTGCTAACTTGACACACTTCAATGCTCACACCTATCTCCTGGTGGGTGTGATAGAGAATGAAATTGCATATGCAGTTCTGTTTTTCTGTCTGTGTAGAGCAGTTACGGGTAGGCTGTGCAGGTGTTTACCTGTCTATCACGTGTTGATCAAGGATCTGTGGTGTTGTAAGGGGTTACAAATTGGGCTGCTAACTACAATGTCACCCATTCCAAATCCCTGGCCATTCCTAGAGGTAAAGATGAAGCTTTCTGCTTCCGTAATATTTATAGCCTCTGAAACCCAGAGCACCAGTTCTACATACACCTGAGTCTCAGAGAGTGCTCAGGTGGAGAAGGGGGACGGAGGTGGGTGTGGCTGAAGGAGACGTGGATGTGACTGAGCATTGTGAGCACGATTACTTTCTGTGCTGGTGCAATCCCAGCCAGATGAAGCTGATTATCAGGTGTCTGCTTTAATGGAGACACTATTAGGAATAAGTCAAAATGGTTGTTTTATGTGTCAGACTTGTTGATAGTTCACTATTGTGTTTTCTCCATGTTCACGATTTTGATTAAATTTTGTCTTCTCGTTAATATATGGTCCACTATATCTTTCCTTTGGACGTCAAGCTTTTACAGCTATCACCACTATCTGTTTCATTTATTTTTTCTGTCTTTGTGTTGGAGAAATTGAGTTTCCTAGTCAGTCATCTAATCAGATACTCCCTCAAGCACACTTATTAATCCTAGAACATTTTCAATCTAATACTTGATATTTTCTACATAGGTAGGAATATTATATTCAAGGAATAGTGATTTTTTCTCTTTTCCAATAGTCATACCTTCATACTATTTTTTTATTAGTAAAAATTTCAAGATAATTTTATTTTGTTTAATGCTATAATCACAGGACTTAGATCTATAAACTTAATATGTATTTTTAATTAAGTGGATTTTGAATAATTATTATAAGACACTCTTGCCTATCTGATTTTAATATAAATGCCTATAGTATTTTACCATTGAGTATGATATTACCTTTTGGTTTGTTATAGCTATTCACCATCATAGGCAAATAATTTTGATTTCTAATTATTAGGAAATTTAAAATTAAGAATGCGAAAAAATTAAAATTTTAATATCAAATAGCTCATTGGCATATACTGACATTCTATAATTGCATTACCCTTTTTAAAATTAATTTTTCCACAGTTTTTTAAAGTTGCCCTATATTTCCTATTTAGTTTGACTTCTTTCATGTGACACAATAAGTTTCTATAATAATTTATGTTTGAGAATACCGGATTACTATTTTACTGTACCATTAGTACTTCACTGAGATATTTATATGACATTTCAATACTAGTTCGGAACCTGTGCAAGTTAAATTCTTGTTCCTCAGTTCGCTTACAGTATTTATGTCCTCATGTGGCATGGCACATGTTCCTGGAATTAATAGAGCTGTTACCAGGAGGCATAATGCTAAACAATCCCTAAAGAGATGACCTCCTGGTATTAAATGTGGCTTATAAATTCTCATTTTCCTCAAGTCCTTTGAAGACTGTCTGACATTTGCCTGTTTTGCAGCTCCCACTGATGTAACAGTTGGACAATCTTTCTTGGCTTCAGTGTTGCCTGATGCCAACATTCATCCAGTAAAACATGTTCAACAAATGCAAACCACCTTCAGATTCAGACTTTCTTTTCCTTGAAGGGGACTGGATGTACACTGGAATTTCATTTTTACTTTGAGACAGGTCCACCCCTGCTCTTTTAGCAAAGACTGTTCATCCAAAGTCAACATAACTAGTGGGGAGAGAAGTAAACGATACATTTATGGAGTTCAGCACAGGTCCCCCAGGAGAATGCTAACAGTCCCTGTGTTAGCCAGAAGGTATTCTAACACTCATTGCTTAGAGACATAGGAGTTCCCACTTCCTCAGAACATGGTGAAAATCATCTATTAATTCTTTTTCTTTATTTTTGGAAAATTTCTCAAATAGTTTTGTGACTCGTAAGTTCTACTCATGACAATATTTAGCAGAATATGCATATTTCAGAACACACTCCAAAGACAAACAGAAAAAATAATTTTAAATGATTATTGAAACATAATAATATTATGTATTGCTTGCTTTTAGACAATGTAAAGGGATCTTGTTATGCCTTTGGCAGTAAACTGTGGTGTCAGTGATTTGAACCCACCAGCTCCTCTGGCAGGGGGAAAGGTGAAGCATTCTAGTTCTGAAAAATTTACAGCATTGCAAACACTCTGGGTTGCAATGAACTAGAATTGTCTCATTCGGAATGGGTTTAATTCTTGGATGATGATAATTTAGGTACAGTTTTATATGAACATAGTTAATTAGAGAGGCCAAACTCAAGTTTTATCTTGCAAGCCATACTGTGGGTGAGACTGTGGGAACATTCATTAGATATGGTATTGATTACCTTGTCTGTGGGCAATGAATATTTGTGGGATAAATAAATAATATTTATCATATCAAAAGACACCATTGATTCTGCTTGAGGAAATTTGACAAAAACAATCAAGCTATAATTTGTGTAACATTGGCACATTTGAATTAAGGAATTAAGAAGAAAACCACAGGAGTATTCATACCTCTGAATCTTCTTAAAATAAAAAAGATCATTGTCAGAGACCAGGAGTCAGAAAAGTTAGATATTCAAGATTTACATTAGCACATTCTCTTCCCCTGTATTTATTCTTTATTAACAGAGGAAGACAGGGTGGTGATGGGGTTGAAATTCAAAATGGGCTTCAGGGAAGAGTAATAAAAATGATGGGCGGGTTGGATATATGATTATGAAGAAAGGCTAAGGGAAAGGACTTTAGAGAGGTGAAAAGGAGGATAAAGAAAACTTAATATTTTCTTCAAGGATATGAGAATTTGTAACGAGGAAGGTGCTGACGATTTGTTCTTTACTGTCACAGAGGGCAGAACTAATAAAATAAGGGACACTTTGTGGAGAGGTAATAGAACTCCATGGTGAGCTCTATTAAATATATCTCTATTGCCAAAACAAAGTTAGGGGTAGGAGCAACCAGTGGTTCACAAAATGTCATGCCTTTGCCTACCCTCTCTTTCGCATCATCACTATTACCTGGACACTAAGAAACGCACATTGATGACGGTCACCTAGACCTACTGACGCAGAAACTCTGGGGGTAGGGTCCACTCTTGTCATGTCCACCAAGCACTTCAAGTGATTTCAACAGACATCAGCTTTGGGAAATACAAGATTTATTGTTCACCGGGCACCCTTTCATCTGTGTCTCTAGTGCTGTCCCCCATACATTATGGGTCAATGAGGGAATGTCATGTCTCTGGGGGGGGGGTCCCCTGCCCTGCTGTTCTCTCTGTGCATTAGCTGCTCTGAGTAGGGATGTCCCTGAGACTGTCGAACATGATGAGGTGCGGTCTCTCTTTCTCTCTCTCTCTCACTCCCTCTCCCTCTCCCTCTCCCTCTCCCGTTCCCTCTCCCCCTTTCCCTCCCTCTCTCCCTATCTCTCTCTTTCTCCCTCTCCCTCTCCCTTTTTCTCTCTCCTCCTCCTCCTACCTCCCTCTCTCCTTCCCTCTTAGTTCACTCCAGTGTGGTCTGGACAGACCTGACTGTATCTTCAGTGCTGTCCTCTGCATTGCCTTCTCCTTGGGAAGGAGTCAACATAGCTCGGCTTAGGCCCCGTCCCATCATCCTCTCTGTAGGTTTGCTGTTCCATGCCTGTGTGTTGCCCTCAAAGATTGGTGCTCAGGGATGCAGTCTGGTCCCTCTCACTGTTTCCTTTGGAGCCATAAATAATACCCTCCCTGTGGGTATATTACTTCCCTGTTCCCCATCACGCTTGTTTTCTTGTTTTCTTTTCTTTCTTCTCCCTTTCTTTTCCCCTCCTTTTAAGTTGGCTGCCATACACATCCCTGAGATGGGCCAGACATCTGCCCAAGTACCTGGACCTCAACCTGAGATTTATGCATTAAATAGCCTATTCTCTGTGTCCATCGTATTTTCTGAGCTTACTTCAGTGGAGTCATGTTGTACTTGTCCCTGTGTGCTTGGCTAACTTCGCTTAGCATAATTTTCTCCAACTCTTCCCTTGAGACAATATCCTTCAGGAGTTTGTTTCTGCTTTTTAGGGCTGCATATATTCCATTGTATGTATATACCAGAGTTTTTTTAATCCATTCATCGGTTGGTGGAAATTTAGATTGTTTCCAGGTCTTTGGGACCGTGAGCTCCGTTTTGATGAACGTGGGAGCACAGATGTCTGGTTTTGGTCTGTTTATTACTTCTGGGTATGTGCTCAGTAGAAGGATTGCTGGATCATCCATTTGTCCAATGTAGCTGGACTTCCATTTGTTTGAGGTGTTTCCAGCTTTGTTTCCATAGTAGCTGCACATACCCAGAGGACCACCAGCAGTGGAGGAGAGGGCCTGTCTCACCACACCCTCTTCAGCACTGGTTGCATTCTGATTTTTGAATTGAGCTATCTTTGAGGGCTTTAGGTGGTATCTCACAGTTGTTTTAATTTGCATTGCTTATGGCTAATGATCAGGAACATCTCATGTTTAGGGGCCATTCGGATTTCTGCCCTTGTGAAACTCCTGTTCAGGTCCTTTGTCTACCTCCTCAGTGGACTCTTTGCTTTTCTTTTGTGAGGGTAGCAGAGTATTGTAGATTTTAGTAATAAGCCCTTTGTTTGATGTGTTATTGCTAAAGGTGTTTCCCCAGTCTGTGGACTCTCTTATTACTCTAGGAAAAGTCTTTCAATGTTCACAGGCTTGTTATCTTCAATATATCCCACTTGCCAGTTTGTGCCTCCTCTGTGTTTGTGTCCTTCCCTATTTACAACAACTTGTGTATTCCCTGCACCAGAGCTCTTAGGTTTGTCCTCAGACCCTCATTGATCACCCTAATAGTTTGGGGTCTTACTGCCAGGTTTGTGTGGTAGTTAGAAATATATACTTAGGAATGCAATTGCCAACTCTACATATGCACAAGTGCTCTTGCACCCCAGTTCAGCTTCCATAACTACCTACATTCTACTGGTACTTTATTGCTTGTCAGTAGCACTGTGCAGAATTGTATATGTAGTAGTCTTCACCATTGTTGCCTTTCACTGGTGCATATTTTTAAGTGGCTTCCTTTGCTTTGGTCATATTGTGACGACTTCCCCAAAATTGTATGTTGTCTTTCATTTCACCAAAGTTATCATATATCTGCTACTTAGTGGTTTCCTTTCCCACCTCTTTTTATTTTGGGTAACTGTCAAAGAATTGTTTCCTTCTGTTTGAAAACCTTTTCTTTACTTTTTGTAATAACCTTTCACTCAATATTTATCCTTATGTGATTGACTTATTTTACACAGAATAATTTTCTCCAGCTTTATCGACTTTGTGAGGTGTTTTGTGGTATCACTGTCACTTATGCTGTGCATTATTTGATTGTGTATATGTATCACAGTTGGTTTATTCATATGCTAATGATGTTAATATTGTTTCCATCTTTTTGCAACTGCAAATAATGCTTTTCATTGATTTTTTGTTATCACCTTTATTTATTTTCTGTGCCTGCACTGATTGTAATTTACGCTTCCTTTCTGTGTGTTTTTTTTAAGCTTTCTTTTATGTCTTTTTGTTATTTCTGGTAAATCGCTGTTTTGTTCTAAAATTTTATTGTGATATTAGAGAAACTTGACATAGTGTCATAGCCTGGGTAGATAATGTGTTAGTTGGGTAAACTAGAAAAACAAATTCATAAACTCATGTATATGAGAAAGAGTTTTATATATAAGAACAACTGTACACTAAGAAAACATTCCAACCCAGTCCAGTCCAAAGTCATAAGTGTGATATTAACCCATATGTCTGATACCATATAAAGTCTTCTTCAGACTCATGAAACACATGCAATGATGCAAGATGATCATAAGCCAGAGGGGTAGAATGCCTTTGGATTCAGTAGTGTTGTAGACATCTCAGCGCTGGCCGGGGTCTCCAAGTGGCTCCTCTGGCTTCCAGGGTCTGGTTCCATCAGGGTTGGTCCATGTGGCTTCTACTCCAGGATGTCTCAGAGGGAGTCAGCCTTGTGTCTTGTCAGTATAGCATCTCCAAGAGAGAGTTGGCAGCAGAAAGTCTCCCAATAAGTAAACTGAGAGAAATAGAGTCTCTGCCTCTAAGAATGAATGACCACATTTCCCAGAAGACCATGCCCACACAGAGGTGTCATTGGCTGTCTCCAGATGACACGCTAGACTCCTCTCCTACACTCTTAATCCTACCAGATTAGGTGACTGCCACACATAACAAATCAATTTCTTATTTAACACCATCTCATATACATGTTATTCGATGGCATTATTTATGCTTTTCACAATGTGTCAGCATTCACTTTATTTCCATTCTGGCTCTTCTATTTTTATCAGTCTGCCTTCCTCGTCACCACCTACCTTCCAGTCTTTAATGGGGACTCTGGTTTCCCAAACTTGACTGATGATGAGAATCACCTGGGGATCTGGTGAAATCACAATTTCTTTGTCCACAATCTCTTCTTTGAGATCCTGAGTTAGTGGTTGCAAGTAGAGCGCAGGAATTTGTAGTTTTACACACTTAGAGTCACATTTGGGAACCTAGAAAACAGGGTAAACGTTGATCCCCTGATATCGTCTCGATGATTGGCTAATAGAGTACAATGCTCACAGGTGGCCTCACCTGAGCTGCTTTGCCTCTTTGCTGGGAGGTTACCATCAGAAGTGGCTTGAGTTCCGAGTTTAAACAGTTTCCTGGGGATTTTCCAGGGCTAATGTTAGAGGTGTTTTTCATCTTTTTCTGGTTTCATAAGGTGAAAGATTAGTCTATTGATCTGAGGATTTCCATTTATGCCAAATTTTCCTTATAAGAAATGTTTTAGCAGTCCACAAGTATAGATAACATTGAGTTTTCATTTTCACTGAATTAAAAACATTTTCTAATTTTTCTTTTGACTTTCTCTTTGATAAAGAAATTATTTATAAATTATTTAAAATTCTAAATCTTTCTGTATTTTCTAGGTATCTTTCTGCTAGTGTTGTCTAATTTAATTACATTATGGCTTGAGAACATACTTTATTTGATTTTGATTCTTTTGTATTTACAAAACTTTATCTTATGGTCCAAGTGAGTATTTTATGGAAATTTAAAAGGAATATATATTTAGCTATTATTTAATTAGTAAATCTATATGATTGAACCTCAATTCTAATTGTAGCATTATCTTCTATTTAGTTCTATCTGTTTTAACTTCATGTATTTTCCACACTGTAATTTAGTACATGCATACTTAGAGTTGTTATTTTTTCTCAGGGAATTGATCCTTTTATAATTATGTATATCACTTTATTTTTGGCTACATTTCTTTTTCTGAAGTTACCTTATCCACTTTTTACTTAAATATTGTTTGTATACCTTCTCTTTTATCATCTTTTTACTTTTCTTTACTTTACTTTTCATGTCTTTAAGTAGACTTCTTGTAGATAGCATATATTTGAATCTTGTTAATTTGAAATTTCATATTAGTGTGGTTAGACTACTTCATTTAGAGTAGTTATATGATTAGATGTAGGTTCACTTGTTATTTTCTTTCTTCTTCTTTTTTTTAACTATCTTCTCTTCTCCCCTTCCTGCCTTTGTTGGATTATTTTATCTTCTTTTAATGTTGTATATTATTTGCTTATTCACTTTTTGAAATATCTCATTGATTTTTTTTAAAAAGGTGTTATAAGCCAGTATACATATATAACCCTCCACATGTAATTTACAGTTACTGTTTTTTTCACATCACATAAAATAGAAAAACTCTTAAGCACATAGATCTTCTATCTTCCTCTTTATATGTTGTCATATATCTCCTGCCTTCATAGGTCATGAATCCCACCAGTTATGCCTTTTGTTTTCAATAGTCCTTAACACTTCAATAGTATCTTACAATTAAAAGAAGTAGAAAATATATTACATATGTACAGACTATATTATTGATGTTGTTCTTTTTTCAGTCCTGGCATTTTAAGTTTAACTCTGGTATTATTCTCTTTGATCTTAAAAAGAAAAAAAAAAGCCCAAACAAGAAGCCAGACTCTTTAGATAGTTTCTTTTAGAGCAGGCTTATGTCTGACAAAAATCTTTCCTTGTTTTGTGTCATTTGAAGAATATATTTATTTTGCCTTCATTCCTAAAGGATAATTTTTTTCATGTATCAAATTTTGGCTTGGCAGTTCTTTTCTTTCAGTACTTTACAGAAGTCCCATTGTCATCTGACATCTATGGTTTCTAATTAGAAAGCTGCATTTATTTGATTTGTAGTTTTACGTGTAGCATGTTCTTTCTCTGTGGCTGTTTTCAAGCTTTTTCATTACATTCCGTAACAGTTTGGTTACGATGTGTCCGGGTCGGGTTTTCATCTACCTTGACAATATTCTCTGTGAGGCTCCTTGAGCTCGTGGCTGTTAGGTGCCATCAAATTGGTTCCAACTCCTAGTGATTATCTGGAAAACAAAGCACCGCCCACCCCTGGACCACCCTCACAAGTGTGCCCTTCTGGAAGCCCATTTTTGCAGCCACAGAATCAATCCATTTGTCAAAGGCCTTTCTCTTTACCAAGTGGAGGCTGCCCACCACTTTACCAGCCATGGTGTCTTTTTCCAGGGACTGGTCTCTCTTGACAATATGTCCAAAGTGCTTGAGACAAAATCTTGCCACCCTGGACTTTAGGGTAATTGTGGTGTCCTTCTTCCAAGATAGATTTGTTTGTTCTTTTGGGAGTCTATGGTACTTTCGATATTCTTCACCAGCACTTTAATTCAAATACATCAATACTTGGGCCTTCCTGATTTAATGTCTCACTCTCACATGCACAGGAAGCAATGGAAAATACCATGATTTGGCTCAGGCACACATTAGTCCTTAAAGTAACCTCCCTGTTTTGCAACACTTCAAAGAAGTCTTGTAGCAGATTTACCCAAGACAGTGAGTCGTTCCATCTTGTAACTGCTTGTTTCCATGAGCACTGATTACGGATTCAAGCAAGATGAACTCCTTGGCAACTTCTATCCTTTCTCAGGTGATCACCATATTACCTACTAGTACAGTTGGGAGGATTTGGGTCTCTTTACATTGAGTTGTGATCCATATTGAAGGCTATAATTCTTGATCTTCACCAGCAAGTGCTTCAAGTCCTCCTTGCTTATAGCAAGCAAGCAAGCAAGCAAGCGTGAGATACTTGATTTTATAAATGTTTACCTTTACACATATTTGAGGTGCTTGAAGCACTATTTCTTCAAATATGTTTGCCATCCACATCTTTCTCTTCTCCTTTCAAGATGTTGCTGATATAAATTCTTAAAACTTTTGATTTTGTCCCAGAAGACCTCAAGGATTCATTCATTATTTTAAATGATTTCATCTCTCTTCTTGCAATTTGGTCATCATCATCATCATTATTATTATCTTCAAGTTCACTTATCCTTGGTCACAATGACTTGTTGAATGCATTCAGTGGATTGTGAATTTTAGACAATGCTATTTTCAGTTCTAAAATTTCCATCTGGGTTTTTATTTCATCTTTTTGTCTTTTCTGAAAAGTTTTATCTACTTGTTTTATTTGCATTTGTCTTTACCTTACACAGCAGTTCAAATACCTGCATTGCAGTCTAGCAGAAGGGTCATCTTGGATTGTCTTTTCCCTTGAGAATTAGCTATGTGTCCCTGGTTGTTTATGTAATGCAGTGTTTTTGAGAGGGAAAATGTTGAAGATTATCCCACAAATTGGTTAGATGAAGACTATACATCTTATTTGTCTGCGTGGGTGGTTCTAATCTCAGTTCAGTTTTCAAATCCTTTTTTTAGTTTGCTTTCAGGCTGTTGAGCGCAGATGTCTCCAGAAATAAAGCATAGATTTGGGCAATAGTATGAATATTGATGTATTCTCAAGCCCTGAGTCATGCTTTTTGTGCCTGCCTTGAAACTTCTGAGCTCAGCGGTGATTATGAGGGTTGCACTGGTTCATATACAGAATCAGGTAATTTTCTTCTTCAACTATTCTCTCTCAGGAGTCTTTCCACACTTTCTGAACTTCAAGGGATTCTTTCTCTAGTTTAGCCAGCTACTTCTCTTGGGATAAAACTGTAAGAGAAGGGAGAAAAGCAAAGATTTTTCCCATTCTATGTAAAAGTTTAACTGACTTATTAGAATGCGAGAGGGAGTGAAAAGATAGCTTAGAACTTCTATATTGGTAATAGAAGTAAAAAAATCTAGAAAACACCCACATTTTACAATTTAATAGAAAACAGTTGATTACTAGATGGTGAAATCACAACTAAATATGAAAGGAAGTAAATGGAATATTTCACAAAAACACCTGAAACTAAATTCAGGTTGTGTTAGTCCGGGTAGACTAGAGGAACAAATTTCATAGACACGCATACGGATATAAGGAATGGGTTTATATTGAAGAGGAACAGGACATTGAGAAAACATTCCAGCCCAGTCCAGCTCAAAGTCACAAGTCTGATATTAACCCATATGCCCGAAATCAGTCCATAAAGTGTCCTTCTGACTCACAAAATCACAGGTCAGTGGGTGCAGAGTCCCGGCACTGACAGGGGTGTCCCCATGGCTCCTCGCTTCCGGGGCTCAGGGTCCATCAACAGTATCCTGTGGTAGCAGAAGCAACTCATTGCTGTCAGAGGCCTCCAGGTGGCTGTCCCAGCCTCAGAGGTCCGGCTCCATCAGCGCAAAGTCGTGTGGTCTCTCCGCCGGCTACTCCAGCCTCCCGGATGCTGCCATCCTATGTTGTCTGTGATTAATCATCTCTGAGACTAACTCCCAACAACTGGGGAAGATAGCTTCTCATCTTCATGAGGGAAATATCGCGAGATTTCCCAGAAGTCTCAGGAGAAAGCCATGCCCACATAGATGCCTCGTTGGCTACTCAATGGCTATCTCCAGATTAACAGGCTAGACTCCACCCCTACATTTCAATCATAAAATTAACATAAGCACATGACTGCCACACAGGTAGATTTAAGAAAATATATATTTCCAAAAAATTAATTTGAATATAAGAATAAAAATCTAATGTACTCTGTGCACAACCTAGTAGTGGGGAAAATTTTTTTTAAAGCTATATAAAAAAGGCAGAAACTATAAATAAAAATATATAGATATATTTGACCTTATCAAAAGTAACCATTTAAATGAGTAGTAAAAATACATGTAAAATCAGAAGAGAAACAATTGGGGAAAATAAGTGCAGCACATGGAACATGATAGCCTCAACCTTCACTGTACAAACTACAAGCTAAAACAAAAATATGCAAAAATATGCAAAGTATATAAATAAGAATTTTATGGAAATGAAAATCCAAATGGAAACTAGGCATATAAAACATTAAATTTCACCTGTGATCACAAAGAAGTGCATTAAAGTAGTAATGAGTTATCACTTCTCTCATTAGATTGACAAAAATTTTAGAGTGATAACACCTACCAGTGGTGAGGCTTTGAAACAAAGGATACTCCTCCACTTTGTTGGTAGAAATGCAAGTTTATATGTTTTCTTGGCAAGGAATTTAGCAAAATTTGTTAGAATAGCAAGTTCGTTCAATCTTTGATACAGGTGCCGTGCTCCTGGAAGTGTAGCTAAGGAAAAAAAGTGCTTAGTATATAAAGGATATGTGTAACATTGTGTTACATTGCTTAGGGTGGAAAAAACTAGAATCAGTGCATACTCAACATGAAGTGATAAATACCATTACAATCCTAATCTTGAGAATTATTAAATAAGCTCTAGTAATCCATACCAAAGATGGGATTTTTTTAAATAAAAAAGCTTAAATAAAATCTCAGTCATTAGCCTAGACGAATTTCCATGATATGTTGATAGGCGAAAAGAGCAAGCAAAAGTAAATAAACTTGGAACATCGTTTCAATAAAGACAAACGATGACAACTCACCCCTATGTGTGTGCATATGTTTGTTTATGATAATATGGGAATGTCTGAGTATGAAAGTAAGCCAGAAAGTCTGTTAACAGAGAAAGATGGCTGTGATAAAACAAACATATCATACGGCCCCACTTATGTAAAACTATACAGATTTATTCTAATATGTTTCTAGTAAGACATATAAAAGCGAGCTAGCTAACAGTAGTTCTCTTTGAGTTATCGGATTTAAAATGATTTCCACTTTATTTTCTTATATCTTTCATAATGTTTGATTTCTTTTCACAATGAAACTGAAGAAGGGGACATAAATGTTTCTACTGGTGTTTAAAAAAAATCCCATTGGGCTGAGCCCCGGTGACATAGTGGTTGAGTGTGGGACTGCGGCTCACAGGCTTGGCAGTTCAAATCAAGCAGCAGCTCTACTGGGTAGCTCCCACGACCAGCGGAAGGCAGTGATTCCCCCCCCCCCCCCCAAACAAAACAAAACAAAACAAAAAACCAACCAACCAAACAAACAAAAATCCCTACAAGTAGATGTATAAACCCATTAGTTGTCATGATTAAGGAATTAGGAAGAGAGAAAAGGTTATATTGAAGAGTATGATTGATGAAAGAGTGTTTTCTTTGAGAAGAGTTAGATCAAAATGGACAGAGGGAGGACTTGTTACAGAAAAATGGGGGGAGTAGTTCTACCACAGTTCAGAGTTGGTTGTGAGAGGGACATGAGTTCTTAGCATCTAGAGGAGTGTCTGTGGAATCAAAGTGTCTGAAGACCACCAGCGGGGTTGTCTTAGCTCCATGGTGACCACATCAGAAGCCCTGGTGGCATAATGGGTATACGTTGGACCCTTGAGAGGCAAGGGACTTGCTGACAGGAAGTGAGTGAAGATGTAATACGGAGAGGTTTTTCAGAAAGCCTTTGTGCTGATTCCTGGTACTTCATTTTCTCTCCATATGCCCAACTCTTAAGTGAATATTCGCTGTTCTCTTCAACGGGAACAACTAGCACAGTGAAACTACAGGAAGAAAAGTAAACAGTGTGATTTCTATGAACTCTCCTGCCTTCCAGTCATCGAACACTGGTGAGAGGAAACTGGTTACCCAGCACCTGCTATAGTTTCTAGCTTATATATTTCCTAGTTTATTCTAGGTTTTTGTAATGTCTCTAATGATCTCAAAAGTACTTCTGCATTGTAATATGGTATTACAGGATATATCATTTAGCTTAGGCCAACCAAACACACTGTCATCAACTCCATATCATAAAAACCCACATATCACAGAGTGAAAACCCAAGCTCTTTACGGGTTCCTTTTAACATTTGACTTTCCTGTTTCTCCTGCTCCTTTTTCATTTTTTAACCCTAGGAACATTGACATTTCTGCTTATTTGACCTTACAGAGGTTATTTATTTATTTTCACAGCAGGGGTTCAGTTCCAGATCTGAAGTATGACTAAGGCCTATGTAGGGTTCTACCTCTCCTTCCCTGACCGGCAAACCTGGTTTCATTTATGATTCTGAGTTTTGTTCCACATTTTTATTCCACTCTATTCAGGATCCTGTAGTGCGATCTTTTTCCAAGCAATTGGTCATGGTAGTCAGGCCCCATCGAGTTTTTCTGGTCTCAAACATTGGTAGAGACGAATGGCATCTCCCTATGCTTAAAATAAGGATCCCTGGTGAGACTCTGGGCTACTTGCTTATCAGGTCAGCAGTTTGAACTTACCCGCTGCTCCATGAGATAGAGTTGGGCTCTCTGCTCCCATTAAAGATGGGTTGCTGTGAGTTAAAATGTATGGTTGCTGTGAGTTCAAATCGATTCAATAGTAATTAGTTTGGGTTTGGTTGTATTTATGACCAAATAAAATTGATTCAATAGCAATTAGTTTGAGTTTGGTTGTTTTTCTATCCGGATATTGTCTTGACTTCCCCTCCATTTGGAAGTTCGATAAATATATAATTTGTTCCCTCTTCCCTCTCTCAAAGTTTTATTGGCATGTGGTTTACATACGACTCAACAGTTCAATCACATCAAGAATTGTACAGTCATTGCCACAATCAGTTTGAGAACATTTTCTTCACTATGAAGAAATTTTTGCTTTGGAGCTGTCTCATGGTAAATCATGGTCAGACCATTAAAATTTTAAAGGAAACTCCTGACATCCTGTGCAGATTACTCCTCTACATTTGAGGAAAAAAAGTTATGTCTTGTTATTGACCTTAATAGAGACTGAATACCTAAACATGAGGCCCCAAATCACCTTGTGGCCTAAGTAGCCCAGTTTGGTAAAAATGAAACCAATAACAATGACAGAAGTGTTTTTTAAAATCTATGAACAGCATGAACTCAACAAATATATGAAATAAAAAAAAATCAACAACACACACACATGTCCACAACTAAATGACAGCATACTTCATACTTATCAATAATTATGCTGAATATAAATGAATTAAATACACTAACCAAGAAATGAATTTAAAAACTATCAAAACACTGCTTATAAAAGACAAACTTTAGAAACATAGATAAAATAAACTGAAATATAACAATGAAAAATGATTTATCTAGCAAACTAACAAAAAATGAGCTGGAATGACAATATTTATTTCTGATAAGATAGACTATAAAGAAAGAGAATAAAAGAAAGATATTATATAATAACTAAAGTGCATATGTAAGAAGGAGAAATAACCACAATAAAATACTCATGCACTCAATGAAAGAGTCCTAAAATACAAAAATTCAAACTATATCAGAATTGCATAGAGAAATGGACATTTCTGCAATAATATCTGGTGATATCAACACACAAAACAACTAGTAAGAAGTTAATAGCCGGGTCTTAAAGGTTTGAGTGAACAAGCGGCCATTCAGCTCAGAAGCAATAAAGCCCACACAGAAGAAGCACACCAGCCTGTGTGATCATGAGGTAGTGAAGGGATCCGGTGTCAGGTATCAATGAGCTAAAATTATATTATTATTAATGAGGGGGAGTACAGATTGGGGACCCAAAGCCCATAAATAGGTGAGGTGACATCCTTTTGCAGAGGGGTTACAAAGAGGAGATGAGCCAGTTAAGATACAGGGTAGTAGCAATGAAATATGCAACCTTCCTCTAGTTCCTATGCTGCCTCCCACCCACTATCATGACCCCCATTCTACCACACAAATCCAGCTAGACTAGGAGATGTACAGTGAAGTTGGAAACATGGGAAACTTAGGATAGATGATCCATCAAGACTAGTAATAGGAGTGGTAATGCCAGGAGGGTGGAGGGTTGGAGGAATAGAAAGGGAGAACCAATTTCAGCGATCTACATGTAGCCTCCTCTGTGGGACATGGACAACAGGGAAGCGAGTGTTGGGACACACTGGACAGTGTACAGTATGAAAATAATAATAATTTTTAAATTACTGAGGGTTCAAGGGGAAGGGGGGAGGAAGGGTAATATAGGAAGCTGATAGGGGGGGCCTGGAGGGAGGGAGGATGTTTTGAGAGTGATGATGGCAATGGGTGTGTAAATGTGGCCTGCATACAATTGATGTTGGTATGGATTGTGATGGGAGTTGTATGGGTTCCCAATAAAATGATTCATTAAAAAAAGGGGGAGGTGGAAAGGGGATCTTTTTTTTTTAAAGAGGAGCTTGTACCTAGGACTCAAGTGGAAAATGTTTGGAAATGTATGTGGCAGCATGTGTGCAAATGTGCTTGACACAAATGATGTACTGAATATTGTAGTAGCTGTAAAAGCCCCCAATAAAATGATAAAAAAAGTCAATAGCCTAAGTATGTTTTTCATTTTGAGTCCTGTTCTGAATCTGGCTTTAATTTCTGGCAGTTCCTTTTCAATAAATTGTGCAATCATTCTTGAATAGTCATTAGCAAAACGTCCTTGTATGTGATACTAATGATCTCATTCAATATTTTCTACTTCCTGTTGTACCACTTTTATTTGAAATTGGAAAAAACCTGGATCTCTTCCAGTCCACTAGAGAGCTCTTCTAAATTCAGTGGCATAGATGAATGAATGCTTCCAACATTGCCCACATTTGCTGAAACATCTCAATGTATATGCCTTCAGTGTCTGGAGCTGTCTTTTAACCAGAGCCTTCACTGTAGCTTGAAGTTATTTCTTCATGACCATTGATTCTTATTATATACTGCGTCCTAAAATGAGTGAATGTCATCTAATCCTTTTTGGTATAGTGATTCTCTGTATCCTTTCCATCTTTCATCGATGCTTCCTAAGACTAAAATTACAACTTAAAACTTGCAGGTTTTCTATAGTTCTTTTTGCTTGAGAAAATGTTGGCTGTGTGATCCCTGCTTTTTATTAATTTTTAAAATTTTCATGCTAAGTCTTTGCAGATTTCATTGTAGTACTTTACCTTGTCGTCGTGAGCTGCCCTGCACAATTCTACATTCAGCACCTATGATTCACTTTTCGCTTTTGCTTCAGCTACTCTACATTCAAGAGCAAGTTTTAGGGTCTTTTCTGATGCTCATTATGTGCTTTTATTCCTGTCTCTTAAATGACGCTTTCTTTTCTTCGTGTCATCCCACAACTTTCCTAGTGTTCAGTCATTAGTGTTAAATAAATAAAATCTA
>PVJH01004386.1:0-126251 GCA_004026705.1 Nesogale talazaci
GACAGACTACAAACCCCAGCAAGGCCCCTGCAAGTTCATTATTGTCGCTTGGAGATGAGCGATCTCAAACAGAGTGGCACACACGACTAGTATGTGATAAGACCCTTTGCCTCCATGAGCTGAACTTGACAGCCAATGACGGGTAAGATCAGGAGCACTCTTTACCAACCTAAGACAGGCCATGGTGACATTAGAAGGCCACTGACTGATGACGGGTAAGGACTGAGTGTGTGTCCTGACAACCTAAGACAGGCGGAGTTCCCAGGAAGATATTACTTGAAAAAATTAAAAAGGGGGACCTGTCAGGAGCCATATATAATTTTTAAACATAACAATAAGTAAAATGAGATCTTTACCTAACTTATCTATACCTAGAATAATTCAAAAAATCCCAGCCTCATTTAAACTAATATCCTATAGGTGAACAAAATAACAATATTTCATGCCTAACATTTGCAGTTAAATGAACACATACCACCATAATCCTGTGAACATATTCCCCAAACAATTAAAGTTTATAAGTCAGTCACTTCATGCCTTTATCTTCCCAATATAGGGTATCCAATTTCTCAACTGCCCCTTTACATTGACCTAATATTCTGAGGAAATGTATTTTTTGATCTGAAGAATCTGCATTGCATTTGCAACTTTGAGTCCACATCCATAAACTAAGTCAAATCAAGACAGGCCATGCATAAGGTCAGTAGCAATATGTGCCAATTCACAGGCTCAACAATGTCCTCTTCAGCTGGTTGGGTCTGGTCAACTCAATGTGGCTGCTGCCTACTTTGCCTCACCAGGGTGTCCATTGGCCACCTCTCCTTTCAGTCATGGACCTCTTCACAAATTCCCAACAACCCTACTCCCCTTGTGCGAGGTCATGAATATCAAATAAGCCAACCGGCTCTCTCCTCTCCTCTAGCCCATTAACAAGATCCATGGTTGTCAGTGGCCAGACTCAATTTGTCTCGTTACTGCTATATTTCTTCCACTTCCTCTCAACCAGTGCATCTAGGTGGTCACCCAGCAAGCATTTCAGCCTGTCCACAGGCTCCCTTTAGCAGTTCATTCTTAAAAAGGTCAATTCCTTCATGGCTCCAAAGTTTTCCAGCCTCGGGCACAAACCACTAGTTCAAAAAGCCAAAGAGTTTCACTATTTTTCCTTCAGTCTGTAAATAATCCCTTAGGAGAGTCACTTTGAATACAATTATCCTGAAATATTCCAAAGTTCTGATTTTGTCTGATCTTTTCAGAGACTTCTTTGCAGGCATGTCCTAACCCATGCAAAGATTCAAATTGATGGCTGAAACAGTGAGCTTACAAACGTTCTGTTTATATTTCCCAATAATAACTGCTATCAATCATTATGTCAGTAACAATAACACACACCTAGTACAGCAAGGGTCTAAACTAAATTCTTAAAACAGTCCTTAAGTCCCTTTCTCTTATCTATCAATATTCCAGATATAATTAAGTGAATCAAGTATAGGTAGACAGCGAGACAGATAAAACATCAAAGTGAAATGAGTGCTTGCTACCCACAAGGTCGGTGTGAAATGTGTGATGGTTCTCTTTCTCTCCCTGTGCTCGGCATAAATACGACTGTCTCTTCATCACTTTCTGATATATGACTTTACCCCATATTTCTCCATGGATGATCACATATGTAAGTTCATATCTGTTCTAGGTCTAGATGGACCTGCTGCTTCAAACTATGAATAACTAGGCTCTGCAATACAGCACCATAAGGATGTTAATAGATAGGAATCATCTTTCAGGTAAAGTTTTGCAATTCTTCAAGGGATTAGAATACATAACATAAACTTCTCAAATACCTATAAGTTCATATATGGGGTCTTGATGGCACTGCTAACCACAGGGTTGGAGGCTCAAATCCACTAGCCACAGTGCGTGGAAAAAATGGGGTCATCTGCTCCTGTAAATATTTACAACATTGACAGCTCTACATAGGGTTTCTATAAGCAGAAAATTTAGCAATTATGCAGTTCTATATTTCTGTACTTGACTTTTCTTGAAAAAAGACAAATCTTCATTCTGCTACATATTTGAAATGATAATTTCTTTGAATTTATGGTCTTGCTGACATTGGAAGTATGGAATTTACATATTTCGAAATGTCTTACTGAAAACAACTGAGGAATTGTCCAAGATATTCACAATGAGTCAACATAGGTTGAGACAAAGAAAATTAATATATGGAAAAATTCAGCTTAATAAAGAGAATCATTTTTAAAATAGTAAGCCTTTTTTGTTTTATTTTACTGCACCTCCATGCAATATGGTTGAATCTTATTTAACACCATGTTCTCACTGAAGTTGGAAGTGGATTTTATCTTATTTACCAAACCTTCGTTATACCATTATACCAAACAAGCATTATAAAGTGGTTAGTGATTCAGAACTCAGTAGAATATATACTCTTCTACTTATTATCACTAAAGCAGTTGTTTTATCTACCTTATCCCTGATGAACTTGACCACATAGAAATCATAAAAAAACATTAGTTGTTCTGCTCCACTCTTCACCTGAAAGCTTAAAAGCATTTTTATAGTAATAGAAATCCAGACCACAAGAAATAAGAGAGGAGAATTAAAGCATTGCTTTGCAAATTCTTCTCTTTTATTAAAATTAATGTCACTGGCATCTTTTTTATTACTTTTCTTTCTTACTTGCTAAAGCTAAAGACTTAATTATATAAACCTCATTTTACATGAACCATGACATCTAAAAGAGTACAACATTAGAAAGTATGTCATGTGAATAATATTTTTAACCATAACTTTCGATACAAAAGTAATAGTGATTATGGAAAATGTGGACATTGTATATGGAAATCTGAAAAGCTCATATTTCAAAATGATATCAAATACATATTGAGTAGTTATATAAATAAATTTTACATCAATGAAAGAATTATTGTGTAAAAGAGTCAAATGGGACATTATGAAAGACATGAGGGGAAATTATTTATAAATTTTCCTTCTTGTGGTTATTTTTTTGTCCTCATCTTATTTTTTGTCTTCCCCAGTGAAGACCATGGTGATAGAGAAAGTTTTCTTAATTCCCCTATATTTTTATTCTAATTAATTTATTCCTCATTTTTATTTCTTGGTTCCTTTTCTCTATTTTATTACTGTTAGGACTCCAATTTTACTACAGATACGGGGTTCTGGGGTGTAGTCCTAAGCCCTCAGTCCTCTTCCAACTTCAGAGCAACATCTTTGACTCTAAAACACTCTATTGGCATATCCCCATTGATATTTCTATCTCTGCCCTTTGAGTTGAGCACCAGACTCATATGTATCATCATTTACTTCAACACCTCAACTTGGATGTTATGAGCTGTCATTTCTTTTGTTGTTATAAAGTACTGTCAAGTGTATTTCAATTTAGTTTAGGTTTTTTTTTTTTTTTTGTAACAGAGCAGAACTTCCACAGGAAAAAAATTGAGGCTTTTATTTTTAAAGGAACAGATTTCCAGGAATCTTTGCTTTGGAGCCATTAGATGTGTTTGAACCACCGAACATTTAGTTTGCAACAGAACTTTTAACCACAGAGACCCCAGGAACATAAAATATAGTATTAAAACAGAAATAAGGTTAGCTAGATATTGAAATTGTTTGGTCTCACTCCTTTCCTCACACCCAGGTTCTACACCCTCATTCTCTGGACATTTGTCAACATGGCAAATAAGCCAGAAATACAGACGTCATCTGAATCCTCCCCTTTTCCTACCAATATCCACATTAAGCTCCTTGATATGCGACTGCTACCATTACATCTAATCCAGCTGTAGAACTAATTTATTTTAATTCCTTGTTTATGTTAAACATGTTCCATATTTTAAGTTTTAAATTAGCTGTTTTGAAGCACAAAATCCCTGAATAGAAGACTTTTAATTAGTGAACCCACCTTGACCAAGCACATTTTGCACAGAATGACCTTTGAGAATGAGGCCATTTCCAAACAACTAATCTCCAGGGAGAATTCCTCCCAACACACTCCTTATCTGTAAGTTTCTGGTCTATAAAATTTTCTATCTTGGCATATGCTTATTACTGTTAGTTGATTTTCCATCTTGTTTCTGTCATGGGCACCCTGATATTGTCAACTGTGAAGCCTCTAGCTAGAGTGCCAGGCATACCTATATTTAATTTCCATAATAAAGCCTCCTGTGTTATAAGGTAACCTAGTTTCTTAATATATCGTTCCTTGTCTCCTATTGGCCTTTTTCCATATGATTTCCTGGTGTAGTATTTTATACATTTTCCAAAGTGTGTTAGTCAGGGTAGACTAGAGAAACAAATCTAGGGTAACTCATATATATAAGAATATATATATATATATATAAGCTTGATATGCAAGAGCAATTCAATATTGAAAAAAACATAATGGCCCATTCCAAATCAAGTCCATAGTTCAATATTAACCCATATGTCCAATACCAACTTATAAATAACACCCCAGACTCACAAAATACAGGTAATGATGCCAAACACAGGAAAATCAAGGCCAAGTGGGTGGAATGTTTTGTGACTCTAATGGCGATGGAAGCATCTCAGCACTGGTGAGGGTTTTCACATGGATCCTGTAGCTCCAGGTCTCTAGCATAGCTCCATGTGTTTTGTCATCAGGAATGCAAAGCAGAGAGTGTGTGTATATCTGACCTCCAGCGACCTATTTCTCTCTGTGGTACCTCCAAATGAAGTCATCAAGTTGTGACCTGATTGACAGGCCAGACTCCACCCCTTCACAAGTGGACAGGGGATCATGTAACTGGCGCCACACCAAGGTAATAAATATACAGCTGTGATTATTAGCATTAGGTGCTAGAATTAATTCCAAATTTTAGCTGCCCTCAGTTCAACACAATGACAATAAAACAATGCCCAACGCTGCCATCCACAAAATAATTGCTTGAAACCATTGTTGCAGTCACCATGACAATGCATTCTGTTAAAGGCTCTCCTCTGTTTCTGACCTTCATTTAACCAAGGATAACTTCCTACTCCAAAGACTGATCCTTCCTGATCAAGTATGTGAGAAGTTTTATCGTATTCACATGTGGCTATCCTTCTTCCAAGACACATTTACTTATCTTACTGACTGCTCATGGAATACTCAAAAACGTTTGGCAACACCGTTGGTTTTCCTTCAGTCTGCCCTATTTTTTGCTCAGCTTTCTTGTGGCTATGAGGTGATAGCAAATACCTTTTGTTGGGTAATGTGCATACTAGTCCTCAAAGTGACATTTTTGCTTATTGGCACTTTTCAAATGCCTTTTGAAGCAGATCTGCCCAATGCAATACATTGTTTGATTTTTTCATCACTGCTTCCCTAGAAGTTGATTTTAGACCCAAGTAAAACAAAATCCTTGACAATTCATGTTTCCTTCACTTATTGTTATGTTTATTGATTTGCATGTGAAAGGTTTTTTTTTTTCATTATAGTGAGTTTTACTCCACATTGAAGGCTCTTGTCTTTGGTCTTCACCAACAAACTTCAAGTCATCTGTGCTTTCAGGCAGCAAAGTTATGTAATCAACATAAGACAAATTTTAATGAGCTAAATTCTAGGAGGGATGTTGAGCTCTTCATATATTCCATCATATCAGATTTTTTTTATCATTTTACATATTGAATAAGTATGCTGTTAAGGTTATAAGCATGAGGCACACCTTACTGATTTTAAAATCAGTCAATACTGTATCTCTCTGAAAATGTGCAGCATCTTCGTGAGCATAAATGTTTTAGCAAACCCTTTAGTCACAAAATCAGCAATTATTTTGTCTTGATACAAAGTCAATTACTTTTGCTTATTTAATAAAATATGAGTAAATATCTTTCCGGTTTTCTACTTTTTCTGTCAAGAACCATCTAATATAATGAGGTTCTTTTTTCTACAACTTCAGGATTCTCCTGAATCCTGCTTGAATTTCTGGAAATTACTTATCAATATACTTCAAAAATTTCTTTTGAGCAAATGCATGAGAAATATGAATAAAATTTCAGAGCTTGTTCACAGCAAGAACCCTGCCATAAACAAACCTGCCTACTTTCAACTTCTTGTCACTTTATCCCTGGAGGTAAGCTTTGTGTATACCTGAGATGAGGTGAGTGGTAGTATGTGCTCAAGGATATATGGGCATAAATTATGTTTCCTTTCTGGCCTTTCTACAGTCCTACTTCTTCATGCAGCACCTGCTAGAGTATTCATACCTCCAAGCTCCCAGGTGTGTCAACTTAAAGTTATATATACAAAGATGATATAAATATATATGATATAGCCATAGATTTCTGCAGATAATTTTAGCATTATCACATTTGATTATTTGTATTAAGTATTTTAAAATATACTTTGACTACAGAAATATTCAAAGTAGGCTAGACTTTAATTTATTGTCATTTTAATTTATTTTTTTACTTCCTAAAACTCATTAAGAATATTTCTGACAAGCTCTCTAACCTTACTCTACTGGAAAGAATTAGCCTAGACTGTTAATATTAGATATATTGAAAAGTAAATAGCCTCCCAGAACTCCAATCCAATCAATGAATACTCAGAGTGACACTATGGTCAGAGCATAGATGAGCCGTAGCCTTTCTAAGGGTATGATACTTTACAAAAACAGACTACCCCATTTTTCACACTGAACACTGCTAACCCTTTGGTTGGTAGCCAAGCATTTTAAGGACTGCATAATTTTAAATTAGCATTTATTCTCATAAGATTCAATGTTCTGGCAATTCATATGCAAGCTCAGGTAAGCAATTTTAGTTGAACTAGCACACTTTACAAAGGTTTAGTCATCCACTCCTCCCCAAAGGTAATAAACACAAAAGTTAAAGTCTAAGTACAAAAGTAGCACATTATGTCTTTATGGCATTAGAGATATGTCTTGTTCTCGGGAGTACAATATCACATGGCATTTGGCCTCAGACACCTGGAAAAGGGACCAATATTTTTGCATATTAAGAATATGGGTCCATATCTACCTACAAAATTGTCTTTATGGTTATCTTTTTCTTGTTGTTAGGTGCCATCCAGGCAGTGTCGATTCATAAGTAATTTCTGCCCAAGAGAATGAAACACTCCCTAACCCAGTGCCCACCTCAAAATTGTTTCAATGCTTAAATCCATTGTTGCAGCCACCTTATCAATCTTTCTCATTGAGGGCTATGTTAGGGGTCTGTAGAGAATGAAACCCAGAACATTAATGATTTCATATTTATTAAGTTAGTTATAGAAACAGTTAAGTAATCTATAAAGCAGTAAAATGGCTCATTGCACCTCACTTTCGTGAGATATGTAATACACTGGCAGTGCTTCAAGTCTTGAGGACTGCTAGGTCGTTCTCTGTAGAGCAATTCAGGTTATCCAGGCACAGGCAGCAAACAGTAAGTCAGGTCACCAACAGTCAGCCAGATGACAGGGTCCGATGATCACCAGCTCAAGTGATGTATGCTCTAGTAGTGTGGTATGATAGTTAAGGTTTATTGTGCCAACCTGTCCGATAAACACATGTGGGATTAATTGAAGGGCAGAGAGATAAATGACTCAGTGAGCCTCACCTTTCCAGCTCTCTGTTCTCTTTCTCTCATGTTCAAAGTGGGGTGCAGCTACCTTAATCACTCCCTGCTTCTGCTGACAAGACTCACATCCTGTGAGACATTCCTGAGGAGAAGCCACATACCTTGATGGAACCCTGGGTGCTGGAGCAGTTGCGTGAAGACTCCTCAGATGCTTACATATTCATGATTTGATGTTCCTCCTGCAGCAGGTGTGATTGCGTGTTTTGTGAGTTTGAGGAGGACTTTTTAGATTGCTTTTGGACGTATGGGCTTGGCAAGCACTGGGTGGGATGCTTTCTTAATGTATATTTACCCTTTATATAAAGTTCTCTTATACATGTGAATTTCTGTGGCTTTCCCCCGCCCCTTCACAGTTTATCCAGACTAACATACATGGTGAAGCAGGTCTTGAAGAAACCTCAAACTACAGCAATATTTTCCATGGATTAGGACTCCCACAGATAGTGTAGCTTGCAAACTGAAGCAGAGAACAAGCTAAGGCAGCCAAACACTGGTCAGAATATCAAAAAACAAAAGACAAGAAAGGAAGGCCTGCAGAGTTTTTTGTCTCCCTGCCTTTCAATTAAGCCCACATGTGAACAATTGCTAGATTGGTATAATAAGACTACCTATAACAAGCCCCAAGCCCCACCCCCCACCCCCATCTCCACCTTACTAAGTATGCTGTCCTTCTCCAGGGACTGGTCTCTCCTGATAAAATGTCCAAAGAATGTAAGATGATGCCTTGTCATCCTTGCCTCACCCTAGCTCCACTTATTTCAAGACCAACATTTTGTGCTTTGTACAGCCCCATACTACTTTCAAGAGGCTTCTCCAGCATGACGGCTCAATTGTTCTTCTTCCCTCTTTCATATTCAATGTTCAATTTCAAGTGAATATGAGGCAAGGGAAATTACCATGACTTAGACCAGGTGCACCTTAGGCCTCAAAGTAACCTCCTTTCTTTCCAACACTCTAAAGAGATCTCTGCCTAATTTGACTTGACTTTTTGATATCTTAACTACTGCTTCCATAAGCATTGTGAATCCATACAAGAAAAAATCCTTGACAGCTTCAACCTTTTCTCCGTGTAGCATAATATTAACTATTGATGCAATTGTGAGGGTTTTGGTCTTCTTCACATTGAGTTGTAGTACATA
Source organism: Nesogale talazaci (assembly GCA_004026705.1). Lineage (NCBI taxonomy): Eukaryota > Metazoa > Chordata > Mammalia > Afrosoricida > Tenrecidae > Nesogale > Nesogale talazaci. Next base: position 8,754 of record PVJH01004386.1, read on the forward strand.
CCAAAAGCTGTCATCCATGGTCTTCATCAGAAAGTGCTTCAAGTCTTCCTTGCTTTCAGCAAACAAGCCTTCTGATGCTACATTATAAAATATGTCAGCTTCATTGAATATTTTCTCAGAATGCATATTAAGTTTGGTGAGATGATACAACCCTTACACACACCTTTCCTGATTTTAAACCATGCAGTATTCCTTCATTCTGTTGGCAAAACTGCCTCTTGATCAGCTTACAAGTTCCACATGAGTTAAATGAAGCATTCTAGAATGATTCCCAAGGCTATCTAGAGTTTATTAAGATTCCCATAGTCAAAAACCTTGGGATAGTCTATAAAACATCTTTCTGATATTCTTTGCTTTCAGTCAAGAGTAATCTGATGTAAATAATAATATCTCTTGTTCTTTGTCCTCTTCTGAATCCAGGCCGAACCACTTGGAGTTCCCTGGATATGTACTGTTGCCACTGATGTTGGATGATCTTCAGCAAAAGTTCGCTGGTATGTGTTATCAAGTATTTTGTTCTATAACGTAAGCATTCTGAATAGTCCCCCTTTTAAAAAAAAACTGGTACAAATATGGATCCCCATAGACGCATGAAGCAGAGAACTAATAGAGAAGTCTGACACCACTCCCTGCCCCCCAAGAAGAATTCACTTCAGAGGACAGCACTGACACTATAGCTCAGGGAGAGGACCATGTCTCATCAGAGCACAGGGGAACAAATGAATGAGAAGGGAGAGAGAGTTGAGCATATTCTGGCCCACCCAGCCCTGCAGATGTTATTCCTGCTCAGAATAGCCAATGCACAGAGCAGACCATAAGACCGGCCACACTAGGAGACATGACACCCCCTCACTGACCCAAAGCACTATGGGAGACAACACTGGAGACACAGTGTGGGAATTGTTCCCTGGCTGACATACCCCACTGAGTTTAAACACCCAGGGCATGCAACAGAACAGCAAGGGCAGCCGAGCAATGAAGTCCCCAGGGAATACCAAAAACAGACTCTGTGGCCAAGATGTGGAAAACAGATGTGACTGGAAAAAACTCCTAAAGGTTAGCAAACTGACTTTGAACTACTTATAGACTTTTCTTTTCATCGTTGTTGACTTTGTTGTTTTTGTGGTTGTTATTGTTTTGTTTTCTTTGGTTAATTTCCTTTGTTTTGTCTTGTTTTTGTTCATAGTATTATCTCTGCATGTCTATATAGATAGCATAGCCCAGATAAAAAATCTGGAGGAGAAAACAACAGTACTGACAGTTCCAGGGGACATGGAGTGGGTATTAGCAAACCAGGGAACAAGAGACGAATAGTGATCTGAAATCACTTATTAGGTGAGGAAGGTGTAGAACACCTGTTAGGGCTTGATCAAGGGTAATGTAACCAAGTGGAATGACTGAAACCAAAATAAAGGCCCAACATGATAGTGAGAGAAGAGGAAAGCAAAATAAAATAGAGGAAGAACAAGGAGGCAAGGGCATTTATAGAGGTCTAAATGCAGGCATGTGCATATGTAAATATATTTATAGATGATGCAGGGGAAATATATCTATGTACAAATATTTAAAGGTTTTGTATTAAGGTAGAAGATGGACATTGGGTCTCTCTACTCAAGTACTCCTTCAATTCAAGAACACTCTGTTCTTTTGAACTGACATTCCATGATGCTCACCTCCTGACAGTGGTGCTGAAGACAAAGCAAGTGCATAAACAAATGTGGGTGAAGAAAGTTGATGGTTCCCGAAAATCAAAAGATATAGCATCAGGGGTCTTAAAGTCTTGGAAATAAAAAAGTGTCCATTGAGCTAAGAAACAGCAAAGTCGACATGGAAGAAGCATACCAGCCTGTGTGATCATGAGGAACAGATGGGATCAGGTATCAGGCATCAAAGACCCAGAACATAAGAACATATCATTGTGAAGAGGACGAGTGTGAAGTGGAAATGCAAAACCCATTGTAGAAAATTGGACATTCATTCACAGTAGGGTCATGGGAAGGAGATAAACAAATAAGGGTGCTGTAGAGCATCAATGAAACATACAAGTTTCCTCTAGCTCCTTAATCCTTCCTCCCCTCCCACCCACACCCTACTATTAGGATCCCAATGCTACCTTATAATTCTGGCTAAACCATAGCACATACATGGTACAGATAAGAACTGAAGACAGCAAGGGATCCATGACAGATAAACCCCTCAGAACCAATATTGATAGTCATACCAGCAAGGTGGGAGGACATGGAGGTAACAAATCACAATGGCACATAAAGCCCCCTTCAAGGGGGCCATAGTACAACCTGTGCTATTTGTCATAGTAACTGGAATAGGAAAAATTACTGGTCAAAATCCTGGAAAAGGAGATGTAGAAGAGGTCTTTTCAGGAGCTTGACATATGTTATTGAATAATTGGCAGCACTGTGGAAATTCCACATATGCAAAGCATTGTGGTTGCTTGTCATTTTTTTCATGAAACATCTCCTTCTTTGAAGCCATACTTTAATGTTATGTAAATACGCTCTCAGTTTTAAAATATTAGACCAAACCATATGCACACCAAATTCTTCTAGATCATCACCTTCACTTGCTACACAAATTACTGAAATGGAATTGAGCTTAAACCCCCCCCCCCCAAAAAAAAAAAAACTCCCATTGGATTGATTAAATTTCCTGGAATAGTAAATATTTCCAAAAACATCTAACCACCTTCTATCTCCTGCAGAAACTCGTGGGATTGAATAGTTGACCTTGAAGTGAGTATCTGAACCCCTAACCAATAACACAGTCACAGCCTGCATCTTGGTCCTATCCTCAGACATCTGATGGTATGTACAATATGAACTGCAATAAGCCCATAATTGTATTTGTAGGATTAACCTACTTGTTCTGGTGTTGTCAGAATCGCCTTTACCTAGACAAGTATGTCCTACACATAGAACTGACACCAAGGATGTTTTAAAAAATAGTTAACATACAAAGTCTGATTTAGACCCTTCAAATGTGTACATGCACAGTGGGTTCTGGGCTGGCAACTGGCAACTTGACTCATCAAAATTTTAAAAACAACAAATAACTGATAATTAACTGTGCCTAGTCTGTATAAAAAAAACCCCATGAGCTATGCTAAATATTTACTTCTTTTTTTGGTCTTCTGGAATTTGGTATGTGACCAGCAAGGAGTATTTGCAAAAATTGAGTATGTGCAAAGAGCAAATATTGTCTTCAAGCTCAATCTTACTCAAAGCTACCACATGTGTTACAGAAGATGGTTCCAAAGGGTTTTCATGGCTCTAAGTTTTGTGGAAGTTGTTCAAAGACCTGGTCGTTTGTTTCTCTTGGAGTTGCAAAGTGAGTTAAACTATGGACATTTAATTTAGCAACCAATAGCAAAGGAGTAGTGCTATCTGGGGAGTCTGTCCAGGTATCTATTCCTCTGTGATTAACTTCTGGAGGCGTGGAGTCACTTGGGAACTTCCCTGGGCAAAAACATTATACTTATTTTTCTAACAGTACAAAAGCATGGTTTATGTGGCTTCTCATACTATAGTGAAGCTTGAACATGGAGCCTTCCTGATGCCACTGTGTTCTCATCCTGATTGCATCATTGCTTCCTCTCTATTGATCCAGTTTTATTTGTGCTATAATTGGCTTATTCTTTCTCACGGTGTAGTAATAAGCATGAACCTGTAGGTAACTATGTACTGAGTCTCATGTATCATGCAAGTGAAGTCTTGAGAGTCTCTGATGTAGAGGGGTTGGGTGAGAAAGAAACACATGATGATGAGGCAACCTGGTGCCTGGATTTCTGTTCTACCACATCTAATGCCATTTTCTCCACCCCAAATCTCCTGAGGTCTTCAATATGAGAAATGATTTTAAATGTATTTCCTATCTAGAAAAAGTCATATGCTTTGAAAATATGTGACAATTAGCTAAGTATTTCTGATAATTTTTAAAACTTTATATAATTAAAAGCCATTTTATTTTCCAGTAAGCTAAATAATTGTATGAAACATTTCACTCAAAGGAAATAATATAAAACTCTAATGGAAAATTATATATCCAATTGGATTAAGTAGCTAACAGGGCCATCTAGGATGCTGATTTGATGCAACAACTTAAAAGGAAAATGGTATGACCTAAGATAATTGGAAGGAAGAAAAGAACAGAAATATTTTAAGAGATTAAATGTATATGGCTGCAACAAGCAGAATATATTACAGTCACCGTGTGGGAATTCCTGCTTCTTTAGCTCCCTGATTTACACTCAAGATTAGAGAATTTCTTTGCCTGGAAAAAGGGGAAAAAAAACAATTAGGTAAGTTTATGTCAAGCATTGAATATGGCACAAAGCCACTAGCTTCTCTCTGAGTTTTCTTCATTAGATTTTACCTAGTGAATTCTGTCAGTATTCTACCATTCTTTATTATATTACTCTCATAAACTATACTATTTTCCATAATGAAATTTTGAAGTTCTGAATACCACTGAGGAAAAAATGGATTTGGATGATTTTGAGTGTTCTCATTTCTAAGATATGAAAAGTTTCTGAAACACCATAACTACCCCAATCTCTAAGGCTCATTTTCCCTTTCCTCTCTTGCATTTCCTTCTACCTATGCACTTTATTTAATGGTGCTCCTGTCACACTTAGTTAAAATAGACCTGAGGACAAAATATTGCATTACAACAAAGGACTAGGGTTTGAGTAATGATATGGATTAAAATCCAGTCCCATGCTTAATGAACAAAAATGCAATTTGAACTTCTTTGAACCAGGTCACATGCCTGGAAGCTTATAGTTTATGAAAATGAATAATATATGAATATAAATTCAAAATAATATACAGTTTTTGAATAAACATCCCATAAGATAAATGCACACAGAAGCCACTCCCTCACTTTACTGAAATTGTAAAATGTTAACACACCACTTCCATGGCCATTCCTTGTTTCCTCCTGCCTGTGTTTGTCCCTAGATTCTCACTATTAATGGGAATAGGGGATTTGTCAATTTAATATTGTCTCCATTAGGTCACAAATAACTGTCTTTTGAACACATACTTAAGTGTCATCCTCTAGGCTCTGGTATCTTCTTCACTACCAGTATTTATCTCATATACCTTTAAAAAATCTTACTTATGACTCAAATGAGCTACAGTGGTTTAGAATCTCTATGGCATGAACCTAAGTACTTTTATTCTTACTTTTGTGGCTCACATAGGAATGTGCACTTTGAAGAATGCACTCTGATGGCTGTCAATTTAAATAAACTAGAAATTTGGAGGGCTTCTAAATGCCATCAGTATAAATATCTTGAATATTTTGTCTTTCTCTGGGAGATTTCTGTGGCCTTTCTAAAAAGACTCAACGTGGCCATCTTTTCAGTCATCAAATAAATATTCCTCAATCTTAGCATTTGCTAAATTTAAGTGAACACCTTTGCTTAAAATTCTTCATTGTGATGATGATAGTGATGATGGTGGTGGTGGTGGCGATAATGGTAATAATCATGGTATATTATTATGGACTCGATCAAGGGCAAGGTAGCCCAGAGGAATTACAAAAACCTGAATGAAAGCTGAACATGATAATAGGACATTATAAGGAAAATAGAGGGGAGAACTACAATGGCAAGGGAGTAATCTATGTACATATAGTTATTTATAAAGTATTATGGCAGCATATGGACACTGGATCTCTACTCAAGTACTCCCTCAATGCAAGAACATTGCAAAAACAATTTGTTTTACTAATATGGCACTTTATGATATTCACCTTTGCTGACATAATTGATGACGACAAAATGGATGCATAAGCAAATGTGGTGAAGAAAGCTGATGGTGCCCGGCTATCAAAAGATATAGTATCTGGGGTCTTAAAGGATTAAAAATAAGCAAGCAGTCCTCCAGATGAGATGCAACAAGACCCACATGGAGGAAGCACTCCAACCCATGTGATCACGAGGGGGTCAACGAGATCAGATATCACATATCAAAGACGAGAACAAAACTAACAAACAAACAAAAAGCATATCAATTATCAATGGGAATGAGGGGGAGAACAGAGGGAGACCCAAAGTTCATAAGAGGTCAATTGCACACCTCATGTCAAAAAGGGCCACAGAAAGAGAAGAGACAGTATAGCACTGATGCTTCCTCCTCCACTTCACTACCATGTCCCCATTTCTATCTTACAAATGTAACTACATCAGAATGTGTATATTGGCACAGAAAAGAGCTCACAACACAGGGGATCCAGAGCAGATAAACCCCTCAGGACCAATAAGGGAAGCATTGATACTATTAGGGTCAGGATGATAGGGGGGAGTAAAGGGGAACTGATCACAATGAAAAATGTATGCCCCTCCTCCCTGCCAGGAAGACAGACAGCAGGGAAGTGGGTGAAATGAGACAGCTGTCGGTATAAAGCATGAAAAAATTATAAATTATCAAGGGAACACAGGAAGAGAGTTGGGGAGGGAGTGGGGGGCAGATGAGAAGCTGATGCCAGGTGCTCAAGTAGAAATCAAATGTTTTGAAAATGATGGTGACAACATATGTACAGATGTGTTTGACACAATGGCTGTATGTATGGATTGGGATAAGAACTGTAAGAACCCCAATAAGATAAAGTAAAATAAAATGATAAGCTTACTAAAGAAAAAAGTGCTATAATAAAAGTAAGATTTTTGACCCAGAAAATAAAATAATGATATATATTTGCTGAGCATGTCTGTGTGGCTAGAAATTGGCAATGAATAGTCATGCTAAAGCAATTAGTGAAATAAATTGGTACTAACTGGCAGAATGTCCTAAAAAATATATTGCAAGAATAATAATTAAGATTAATTTCTTACCATATAAAGTACAAATAGTTTACTAAGAGTCTCCAGGGTGGGGGGTAGTGGCACTAGGTAGAATGTTTAAATTTCAAAACAATTTTGAAAATAATGTGCATTTGGAAATATTGTAAAGTCATTTCCAATTTCAATCCAGAGAGAAAATAATAATAAATTGTATTGTAAGAATATAAAACTATCAGGAGGATATGCTATTTAGTACAGAGATTACTGACATAATCTGTAGTAGGGGATACCAATCTTATGTGTCCAGAAAGAATGAATGAGAATGAAAAAGAGATGGAGAAAATGATTCACATTGGAATGTGGAAAAATAATGTACTGAGCTGAGAATATCAGAGAATGAGTTAGGATATACAATTCTTAGTTCAATTTTGATAAGGGGAAAATAGAGCACACATATAGCATGTAAATATTGAAATTTGATTCCAGACCACTGCGCTACTTTGGATATTCCAATAAATCAATTCACATATTCCTCGCCTGCCATCCCAGTGCATACGAAAGGTGTGTGTGTTCAAATTTGGTCCTAAAAGAGTAACTGCTTCTTGAGGTCAAGTCATTGAGATATATTTTTAGTTGTGATGTTTAAAAGGAAAAAAAAGTGAAATTAATAGGTATATTTTGCTTTGATTGAAAACAGGAAAGGAATTTTCATCAAGAAGTGATTAGGGGCTGAGCTCTGGTGCCTTAGTGGTTGTGCGTGGGACTGCGGCTTACTGGGTTGGAAGTTCAAATCCAGCAGCAAGGCTGGGCCTCCTACTCCCACCACCATAGGGCAGTGATGCCTCCCCCCCCCAAAAAAAAGTGACTAAATTAAATGCTTTATTTGGGGAATGGTTGTTTTTGTATCCAAAAAACTTTTGGCATGTTACTATTCTTTGATTGATTCAAATCCTGAGTTAATTTTAAATGACCTTTTATTGGGTACTTAGTATGTTCTAAACACTTCTCTACATGGTTTTCTTGCAGTGAGTGTATCCTATTGCATATGAGGGCACTCCACAGAGGTTAGTTTTAAAACTTTCCTTATGCACAATAAAATTGTGAATTTGGTGTTGTAATTGAATCATATTCAAAGAGCTAAGTGGAAAAATCAGAATTGTATACAATCTGTCTGGTTTCAGAGAATGTGTATACAAAAGACATCCTTAATTGATTTTTACAGATCTCTTTAAATAACTTTCAAGTACAGTGACAGGCAGAAGTGTAGTTCCCTCTATAGATTTATTGTTAGTTATTAAATATTTGGGGAATGTTTGGTGACTTTCTGTCCTCGTGCTGATGCAGCTTGTCCTCTCACATGGACTACTCCCTGTGCTGCCTCTGTGTTCAACCCACTATTGGAGACAATTTTAAGTCTTTACTTGCACTATTTTTGACAGTCGTGGATACATTTATTACTGGTCAAAGTTTGGGATGTTATACTTAAAGCTTATATTCCAATAATTTGCCAAGAGTGTGTGGCAGAATGAGGCACACACTATATATTATTGAGTAAAGAGGAATCAAAAGGTTTTATCTTGAAAGCAGTGGGTTAAAAATATCAGAGGGGCATTTGAGTGCTTCAGGAACTTGGCTAAAGTAGTTTTCAATAACCACTTTAAAGAACATTGGGGCTCTGAAGCCCAAGCTGATGGTAGATAGCACATGTGTTTAGCAGAACAATTTGACACTCTTTTATGCTTATCTTCAACAATCATCCAAATATAAGAAATGAGAAAAGAGAAAATAAATGTTGGAAAGTCAGCCAAGAATTTGAGTTTCTGATATGATTACAAATGAAGGCTCAGCTGAAGTGTATGGGAGATCCAGGGAACCACCAATAAGATGAGAAACTGAGGGATGTCTTTGAGTAATGAAAGTTACAAATAAAGTCAGAGTGGTTGGGTCTGGGAGAAGGGTGCATAATGTAAGTTCATAACACCTTTGTTAAGATCAGGGATACAGAACAAATGATAGGATGATTGTGGGAAGAATTTTTTAATTGTTCTAGCAAAGTTGAGGCTATCCTTGTGATGACAGGACAGGATCCATCTCACCAACACAGATTAGAAAAATTTAAGAAACAAATAAACCATAGCAATATAAAAATTGAATGCAAAGAGGAATATTAATATAAGTATACTTAAATAAAAGATGGTGAAATATTAGTAGGTAACAATGAAATAGGCATGTTTCATTCTCTTTGTGTTACTTAACCTTCAGTATATTATTTAATTAATAACTAAACAATCCATTTTCTTCCCCGATTTTTATATGTTTACATGCCTGTTCCCACTCCAGAAGGCTAGTTGTATAGGGGTGAAGGATCAATTTGATCCTAAATCACATTTGGGAGTCCTGATTGCGTAGTGGTCACGCATTGGTCTCCTAACTGTAACATGGCCATTTGAAAGCCCCAACTGTAATCCAGACAAGCCAAACCCACGCCCAACTGCATGGTTACAGTTGACGCAGACTCCACACTGCCCGACCGGATAGAGGAAGTTTCATGCAGGTTCCTGAGGCTTCCGTTCCTCGCCGGGGTAGAGAACCCTGCCTTTCTCCTGGTAGTTTGGAACCACAGACTCTAGAGATACACAGTACAAGTAGTTTACTAAGAGTCTCAGGGGTGGAGGGTAGCCGTACTGATTAGAAGCTTTAAATTTCAAAACAATTTTGAAAATAATGTACATTTGACAAGTAATTAAAGGGTTTCAGTCTTGGAAACCCACACAGGCAGTCCACACAAGGGTCACCAGAAGTGGGAATCCATTTTTTGAAAAAGGCGTTGTTTTTTTTTCAGTAAAATAACACTGTAGGAAGGAATAGTTGGGTGGGTGGAAGGATGGAAAAAGGAATAAATTAATGAATTTGATATATTTTGAAGTGAAAATATTTAACACTAACTGAGTTATTGGATTGTAAAATGGTATAGAAATGTTTCTGCTTTCCACCATTTGGAAAAAGCAGATAATTAATGCATTTTATCAAAAAGAAATTCTAAGGAAAGTATGCCATTTGAGGAAAGGTGAAAGTGGAAAATAGTTCATATTTAACAAATAGAGGCAACCTTCATTGCGGAACCATATTCTAGGAGAACAAAGATGAGAGGAGGAGTGTAGTGGCACTTAAGCAAATTTATAGGGGAAAATAGCAGAAAGGTGCAACTCAGACACTCGTTAGCTAGTGATATGGAAAATGCAGGAAGCATTGCAGTAGGCTAGAGGCAATAATTCCAGTAAGGAATAATGACCGTTGATGTTTTGTGTACCAGTGATTGGTAACCCTTTTCTATCCAAGGAAGTAAGTTTTGTGGACCATAATGCCTGTATTGTAAACACTCAAGTTTGCTGTTATAGAATGAAGGTAGGCATAGAAATCATAGCTAAATGAGCATGGCTGTGTTCCAATAAAACATAATTTTATAAATATTGAGATTATAATTTCATATAACTTCTATGTATAATGAAATTCTATTCTTTTGATTTTCTTTGAGCCACTTATATGGTAAAGATCATCTGTATTTCCCTGGACATACAAAAGCCAGTAGAATGTCAAGCAACCCATGTGACTTTTGAGGCAAACACATATGTATGTCTCTATATTATTTTTAATGTCAATATGTGTGTATACTTAGTATACTCACACAAGCACTCTTTTTCAAGACTTGTTCACCTCTTTAAGAAAAATTGAATATCAGTGTAAAATTTCTTACAAAATTAGTTATCAATTTGATTCATAGGGAGGCATTCTTCCCTATTGTCTATAAGTGACACCCAGTCTTATTTGTTTAAAAGTGTTTATAAAAAGGATGATCATTTAAAAATTCCCAACCTACTATGCTGGACACCAGGGTATAAGAGGTGGAAATTCTCCACCTTAAGTTACTTAAAAGTGAGCAGGAAACAACAAGTGAGTATGGTAATTTAAATATCAGTCTCAGCCTAATTCTTTATAAAAGATAATATTGGTGTCAAATAAATACATGTTGCTGATTTTTTGAAAATAATGATATATAAATTGGATCCCCCTGAAAATTCTAATAAGGCAAACAGCATTTATGTAAATGGCATTCATAAATATCTTATATATTTAACAAAGAAAATGAATATAGCCTCAACATCTGCCCATCAAAGTAGAAATATGTCTGATAATTTTATAATCTTCTTGTACTAAATGCTTAGGAGCACGTAAGTTATATGACACATCCTCCTACAAGGTAATAAAACTAGATTGGAATAAACCATGTCCTAACTCTAGGATCTGGAAGAATGACTTAAGTCTATCTCATGAAAGAACAATATAGTATTTCACAAATTTTAGGCACAAGACATTGATGCCAACTCACTTTACATCCAACAGAAATATACAGCATTTAATAAATATCAATAAAGCTAAATATGTTAAAGTAAAAGCAATGTGGATATATACAGTTCCTACACTTGGCAATGATCATGAATCTAGGTATTATCACTAACTTTTTTTGTTGTTGTTTTGTTTTGTTTTTTTGGGAGGGCATCACTGCTCTCCGGCGGTGGGAGTAGGAGGCCCAGCTACACTGCTGGAATTGAACCTCTGTCCTAGTGGGCCGCAGTCCCGCGCACAACCACTACGCCACCGGAGCTCAGCCCTTATCACTAACTTTTTATGGATCGTGGGTATCAGAGCTGAGAATTGGATCGGTGTAAAGGTACAAAGCTGCTGAGCTCCAAGAAACCAGGAGTTGGTGTCCAGAGAAAGCAAATGGGATAGTCATAGGAGGAGTGCTTGATCGATTTCAGTTTATGGATTTGGGTTTTAAACTCAGTCAATTGTAGCTTCACATGATAGTGCTATTTGTCTCTGACACAATTATTTCTCTGTGCTATAAGATAAAGATAATGAAGATAAACATTTCTAAATAAATAAAGGTTGTGAACATGCATCTTAAAACATAGGATTTGAAACCCCTAAAGCAAGCAGTGCTGTAACTTGGCCACTTGTCAGAAGAAGGAAGCACCATAGGTCAATGTTACCAGCAAGCAGAAGATAACTCCGGAAGATGATACCCACATACACCAGAGAGGATTCTTTTACCTGGACTTGTTTCCTCTACCTATTACTCAGGAAAAGAAAAAACACAAGTCTAGATAACACTGTGGACTACTGTGGATCATTAGGATACATGTGCACTTGTTCATTTACCTGCCCGTTTTTCTTGGTAGTGAGTAACCTAAATTTATTAGGAAAACAAATTAAGTAAAGTATGAAAAATGTAAGCTCCAAGATGTCCCATTTTTTCAATGTACAATGTCAGTATTGAGAATCAGTTCTCATATAGAGACATCTAAGACTCTATTCTACTAATCTATAATGTAACCAGAGCACTTCTTATTTCTTAAATTACTACCTTATCATGTGATTAAAAAAAAAAAAACTTCTGGGCTACCATCATAAAAGTAAAAGAGTATACATTCAATAAAACCAATGTATGTGATAAACTACAGAGATTCCAGCCAAGACTTAGGAAATGAGCAGCAGTACACAGCTGACATGTCATTCAGAAAGTTTGGTGACATACATATATGTGAGGAATGCCATACCCCTAATTCAAGAGGGAGAGAAGCACACACACAATAGCAGGAAGACCTTGTACCTCAATATAGCTGGAAATTAACATGTAACGAATATTTTCAATAATGTACTTTTGTAGAAATAGAGGAGTGATAGTATGGATTTATGACTATGTAGATTACAGAGGAAAAGTATGAAAACACACCAAATTGATGGTCCTTAATTTTATCCTTGGCTGCTCTTCGAACAATTTTCTCTTTTCTTTTTCACTCTCATTTTCCACATCACCTTTGATTCATTTATTCTTTGACTCTCTCTTCTTATATGAAATTTCTCTTTCTATTTTCTCTAGGTCATCTGATTATAGCTATGCTGTATCCTGGGGGCTTTATTTCCAATTCCATTGCCAGCTTATCTTATAACTGGGAACAAATTTCAGCACTTCATAAAAGTGCTTGAGTATCGGAGCTGAAGAAAACTTTAAGATCATTTATTCATTTTCTCATTTTACCGAATGAGAAAAGATAAAATTAAAGCTTAGACAGGTGAAGAGAATTGCTCTGTGTCAAGCAGTGCATCAGTAGAAAAGTTAAACTAGAGTAAGACGTCCCAGTGATTACTTCAGAACTCATAATGGGCAACTATTCTGCTTTTAGCAATGTGAAAGCCACTGGGAAAATACTGGCCTATGGAATCGTTATACTGAGTAAAATATACCTCTGTGAAATAGCACATTCTTAAAAATATCTGAATGGATCATACGAGTAGTTGAAAAGGGATTGTTTAATTATGGATTGTTAACAATCAGTACATTCTCATAGGTAATCAAAGAAATGTTGTATTTAGATATACATTACATATTTTAATTGTATTACTATAAAATACGACATGAAAACTTGTTACATAAAATAGAGTTAACTAAATTGAAAGTGTGAAGTGATTTTCCAGTTTGAGGGTAGAAAGGTATATTCAGATATAATATGTATATCTCTTATGATTCATCATCTTGACTACCCAAAAGTTCATAACAGAAAAAGAAGTAAAGATGCCAATCAATGTTGTTGGTGGTGTCTATGTTGCTTTTGTTTTTAGGTGTAGTTCAATTCATTCCCATTTATCGGATCCCTATTACAACAGAAGCAAACATTTTCAGGACCTGCATTCTTCTTATCATTATGGTTCAGTTGCAGTCTATTTTTTGTTAAGTTGGAGTCTATTCTTGCTGCCTTAAGGTTCTTCCTTTTTGCCCCGATTCTTTCCTTACCCCTTTTCAGGGATTAATCTCTTCTGATAAAGTGTTCAAAGTATTTGAAAACAAGGTTTGCAATCACCTATACTAGGGAGAATTCTCACTAAAGCCTGTAATTAAATTTTACCCCTTCTATCAGGGCCTTCCTTACTCATTTTACAACTCAAATAAATTGACAGTTGTATTCACAATTCATACACTTAGCATATTTAAGATGTCAGGAAATTATCAACACAGTCAAATTTGGAACATTTTCTTCATTCTTATACTCATTATTGCTAGCTCCCAGTTTTCTCAACTTTCTCTGTTATAATTCTTAGAAACTTTTCATCTAGTTTCTAGCTCTATGTATTTCATATAAGGAAAAACACAAAAAACAAACCCAACAACAATAACCAAAAAAAAAAAAAGTCAGAGACAAAATTCATTTGAAAAAAAGAAAAGTAGGAAATAATAAAAAAAAAACTAGAACAAATTTAAAATGAGTCAAGTGGAAAATATTTTGTTGTCCAAGTTAAACCTAATTGTATCTGACCAGAGCTCAGGTTGTGAAGTTTTTACAGGTTGGGCTGTCATCCGCCCGGTTGGCTGTTTGAAACCAGCAGTAGTTCTGCAGGAGAAAACAGGGCTTTCCACTCCCTTAAACAATTACAATCTCAGAACCCCACAGAAGGTTACTATAAGTCAGCATGACTCAGTGGCAATGAATTTGTTTTTTTGGTTATAATGGCCTTAAGTACTTTGCAGTGTACTCTGTCTGATAGCAAGTCTATGCACACCCTTGGTCAGTGGTCAGACAGGATTTCCCCAAGTCATAATCCATATGGAGATCCTATAGATCGGTGTCTCTCAATCTTCCTAATGCCGCGATACTTTAATATGTCCCTTATGTTGTGGTTGCCCCCAAATATAGAATTACTTTTTTATGTTTGTTTCTTCATAATTGTAGTTTTGCGACTGTTATGAATTGTCATGTAAATATCTGTTATGCACGATGCATTTTCTTTTCATTGTTACAAATTGAACATGATTAAAGTATAGTGACTAATCATAAAAGTATATTATCAGATATTGTGAAATCTATGTCTAATTGCAAATAAAAGGAATTTTGTAAAGCAGGGGGTAGCAATGGTAACAGTCTTAATACAGCAGCAGTAGTTTACACTGACACATTTTGCGACAGTTTGCATAAAAAGCCAACATCAGTGCAAAGGTTGTGATGGCTTCTTTCTCACCAGATCAGCATACATATATGTGGGCAGACTCACATGAAGATGGGTAATGGAGCGGTGTCTCAGTTCCTAATATCACTGAAAATCGGTGTTTTCTGATGGTCTTAGGTGACCCCTGTGAATGGACTGTTTGACCCCCATAGGGATTGCAACCCAAAGATTGAGAACCACTGATCCAAATGAACTATGGACTTTCACTGACATTCCTACACCTCAAATCAGGACGCAGAAATTGAGTTCTAATATCATTCCCTCTTCTGGATTTGGATTTTATTATTAACAATCCTCAGATCATACAAGTTGGCATTCATCTTCCTTGTGCACTTTGTTGCTCCTCATTTAAATGGCTGCTTGTTTTAAGACGTCTGTAAGACTACAGACACTATTCTTTGAAAGCTGAACACCATCTGATTTCTTTACCAAATTTGTTATAATATCTATTTCTTTAGCAATCTTTTTATGAAAGAAAATATGTAACGCAGCCAAGGCATAAGAATTAATTATTGGGCTGAGCCCCGGTGGCGTAGTGGTTGTGCGCGGGACTGCGGCCCACTGGGACAGAGGTTCAATTCCAGCAGTGGGGCTGGGCCTCCTACTCCCACCACCGGAGAGCAGTGATGCCCCCCCCCCAAAAAAAAAGAATTAATTATTTAGATTAGGGCTACAAACTCAAAATCCACTCATGTATCTATGGTGCATAGATGTCCCTGGTTTGCTTTAAAGATATTGTCCTTTTATTGGGGAACATTATAAATCATCTCCAGGGGGCATGTTTTGATTTGATTGATCTCAAAACTCTCATTGTCTTCAAAGTGATTTCAAATCACAGTGAACCAATAGAATAAGGGTGAATTGTTCCTGGGATTTCTGAGACTGTAAAACTTGGGGAGTAGATAACTTTGTCTTTCTCCACCAGTGCCACTGGTGGTTTGAACACCTGAACTTGCATTCAGCAGTCCCATGCAAAACCACTAAATTATTAGAGCACCTTATTTCATTGATAGTATAATTAATTTAACCTATAGCACCGAATTTGCAGATTGGATAATTGATACATACACACATGCATGCGCACTCTTGTGTGTGTGTGTGTGTGTATAAACTCATGCCAAACTCACAATTTGGTGACCATAGGTTGGCGTCTGTGCATGAGCTTTATTGAAAGATTTACCCATGCTCTAACTCTCTTCGTTTACACATAGGGTGTCCAGTTACTTAAGTTTTCAATCTGCTTGAGTCAAAGAGCCATGTCTTTTAGCCACACACACAAAAAATCAGTCCTATACATTTATCATAGCTACAGGGCCACTATACAGCAGGCGATTAGTCTTCTCCCTTTCCCCTCAACCTAAGAAACAGACCCGAGCTAAGATAAGACTTCATCTGTCAGAGTGGTTTTGAAGATGTATCAATAATGGCATGATACATATTTCATGAGCATATATGGTAAACATATCAACCAGTTGTATGGGAGATCAAATTAGAAGACAGCATGACCTGAAAACAGATGTCTGCCTTTATCTTGATATTTATCCTTACAGTAGTGGTCTCCTGCAGTGTTTATTCTTTTGTGATTAACTCTGCTCATCATTCATGTCAGGGAGGTGTTTTGTGGTTGCATTGCTATCTATTTCAGGGTTGCATAATGTTGCTGTGTTTGGGCACTTTCCAGTTTCTTGTATTGTCAACTGTGCTGTGATGAGCATGGGGGAGCTTGTATCTCTTCCTGTGTGCCTCTTACTCTTTTGTGGTATTTTAGACTTCTTGCTGTTACTAGGTTGTTTTGAATTTCTAGTCTGACGTATTTTAAGTAGCACCATATATCGTTCAGTATTGACAGTGTTACCATCCCTAGATGTTTCATGTGCTGCACTTGTTCTATCTATTGTTAATTTCTTGCTTTACAGGATTGTGGTCAGAAAGAGGGGGTTGTAGAATATCAATATGTAAAATTTTTTATTTAGGTCTCCTGCCCTAACATGTGTTGTACTCCAGACTAATTACTCTGTGCACTGAAGAATGCCAATGTTAGGTCCAGTGCTCCCCATATGTCTAGGAGGTCAAACTGGTTGGTTTTGTTGTTTAGCAACTTTGTTTACTGAGGTTTTGTTTTTTATTTTTACTGATTATGTGTGTTTTCTTGAAAGTGGTGTATTGAAGTCTACATTACTCTTCCCAAACTGCCTGACTGATGTATTCTGAGTGTCTTTCACTTGGGGCAAAATGTTCATTCTGGTTATGTATTCTAGTTCTCTCATTCCCTCAATCATTATAGAGTGCCCACTCTTGTCTTTCATTGCATCATTGTCTTGAAGTCTACCTTGACACAGATGAACGCTATATAGCCACTCTTACTTTTTATAAAGTTGCCACTTGTTTGGTAAATTTCTCTCAATCCTTTGAATTCTGGATTGTTTTGTTCTTTAAGTTTAAAATGTACCACTTATAGATAACATACAGATGGGCAGTATTTTCTAATCTAGAGTCTTCATTGGTACATTTAATCTATTTACATAATTTTGTTATATTAATGCTACTATTTTGCTGTGTTTTAATATATTTTCTCTGTTGAGTAATGATTTCAATGTACTGATTTTTGAGGGGCTTTGTTGCATATTGATCCAAGATTTGTCTATTGGTGTTGATTCTCTCTTCATAGCTTTTACTATGCTTTTAAATGCTTTTTTATTTTTATGAAATATTTTCATTTTTCCTTCTCTGAAATACCTTTATTACTCCTTCATATTTTCAATGATACTTCTGCTGGAAGGAGCATTATTGGTTGGCAGGATTTCTCTTTTTCTCTTTCAGGTATTATGTGGCACTCCACTGTTTTCATGCCTGAATTGTTACTGCAGAGAAAGCAACGGTTAACTCTACCGATTTTCTTTTGTAGACAACTTCTTTCTCCTGTTTCAGAACTCAGAATTCTCTTATTGTCCTTCAAATTGGAGAGTTGGACTACAATCTGTCTGAATGTATTTTCTTTCAGGATTTATCTTGTTTAGAGCTCTTTCAGCTTCTTGAACAAGCTACTCTCTTTGGACATTATTTCTCATCATTTCTCATATTTTCTCTGTAGCTCTTCCTTTATTTCTTCTTGCTCCAAAATCTGC
This sequence comes from Nesogale talazaci, assembly GCA_004026705.1. Lineage (NCBI taxonomy): Eukaryota > Metazoa > Chordata > Mammalia > Afrosoricida > Tenrecidae > Nesogale > Nesogale talazaci. Next base: position 26,748 of record PVJH01004386.1, read on the forward strand.
TGAAACATCGATCATTTCTCTTGGTGGTGTCCTCCGTCATTCTCAGGCTTTCATCAAATTACTTTACATTTTTGTAGATTGGTTCTTTTATTGGTTCTAGTCAGAGGGATTTTCTTTGAGCTCACTGCTTTGATTTTCCTTTTCTTTCATTCTATATATCAAGTCTTTTACAATGCATTCTTATTTTGTCACCTTATTATGTTATTCTTGCTATTGTTTTTGGTGTACAATTTTGAGTTTTTCAATTTCCACTTGTGTTAGTCTGGGTTGACTAGACTTAAGCATGCATGAGGGTATAAGGCAAAGGTTTATATACAAGAGAAATAGAACATTGAGGAGGCATCCCAATCCAGTCCAGTCCAGGATAATTGTCCGATATTAGCCAATATGTTCAAAACCAGTCTAAAGTCTCCTTCTGACTTACTAAGCACATGCAATGACACCAGGGCAATCACAGGCCAGTGGGTGCAGAGTGTTGTGTATCCAACTGCGGGAGAAGCATCCTAGCACTATCAGGGGTCTCTCTGTGACTTCTCCGATCCCACGGATCTGGTTCCATCAGAGCAAGCTCATGAGACTTCTCCTCCAGTTCCTCCAGTCTCCAGGAATCAGCATGCTATCATCTTGCCTTGCCAGTAGCCCAACTCTCAGAGACTGACTCAAGTCTCTCTTTTCCAACTTGGAAATACCATGAGACTTCCCAGAGTTCTCAGGAGAAAGTCATGCCCACACAGAGGCCTCGCTGGCTAGCTCCAGATTGACAGGCTAGACTCCACCCCTAGACTCCCATTCATGTAATTGACACAGGAGTACATGACTGCCATACCACTTTTCTCATGAGCACTCCCCACACTCTTGAAATAACCTAAATTCCATCTTTCTGAATTCTATTTCTGGTGGTTCCTTGACCTCTTTTTCCATTGGGTTTGGAATAGTTTCAGTTGTTTGGGTTTTCATTTCTTGAATTTTTGGAATATATAGTGTTTTACTGTTCTCTCAGTGACACCAAGGTGCAACTATTAGTAGTGTTTGTATTGCTGGGTCTTTTGTGGGTATGTGCTATATCTAGTAATTTGGGGTATGTCTAAGAACAGCAAAACTTATGGTGGGGAAATGAAGAAAGAATGAGAAAGATAAGTAAGAAGGGAATGTGGGGATAGTGGAAAAGTAATAATACATCCAAGTGGAGCAACGTGCTTGTGAAAGTAACGGGAAAATTAATTTTAAAAGGGATGCAAAGAATTAGTAAGTATAATGAAACTATACTTAGCCATGAATGATAGAAAAAATGAGATAATGGGTGGGGTAGAAGAAAGCTATAAGCAAATTATCAAACTAGAAGAAGAGGATATGTGTATATATTCATTTAAAAGAATCAGTATTAAAGAGCAAATAAAAATGTAAAGAGAGAGGCTGAGCCCCGGTGGCATAGTGGTTTTGTGTGAGACTTCGGCTGACTGGGCTAGCACTTCAAATCCAGTAGCGGCTCTTCAAGAGAGCTCCTACCAGAGGGCAGTGATGCCCCCCCAAAAATGTAAAGATAGAAGCTAAAGAAGACATAGTACAGAAAAAAATAATAAAAAAAATAGAAAAAGTATACAGTGGCAGAAAAGGAAAAAAATATCAGGGTGTTGCTTGGCTGCAGATGTAGAGTTCTGTTGCTATGAGATCAGGAAATTGGACAGATGTTTGTCTTTAGAGACAAATGAATCAATAAAAAATTTGGTTTGAATGGGTTTGTTGGAACTATTGTGATGTTGGTAGTTCATTTTATATTTCTTCACATGATACTCATCCAATTAAGGACACATTTGTTCATGGGTACTACTCATTTCAAATATGAAAATAACAATGGGAAAGAAAAAATTAATCATAAATAACCATTACTTTTGTTAAGTTGCTACACATAATTTGTAGGTAAATCCTATAGCTCTAAATAAAGTAAGTAAATAACTGAACTGAAAATGGAATTTTTTATTAAATATCTTTATTGGGGCTCTTACTTCTCTTATCACCATCCATACATTCATCCATTGTGTCAAGCATATTTGTACATATGCTGCCATAATCATTTTCAAAGCATTTTCTTTCTACTTGAGCCCTTGATATCAGCACCTAATTTTCCCTCTCCCTCCCTACCTGTCCTCCCTCATGAAACCTTGATAACTCATATATTATTAATTTGGTATCTTAAATCATGCTCTGTCACTCTTAACCACATTTCTGTTTTCCATTACCCTGGGAGGGAGTTATATGTTGATCCTGTGATCAATTCTCCTTCTCTCCCCCTTATCCTCTTGGTATCTGTATTCTTATTGTTGACCTTGAGAGGTTTATCTATTCTGGATTCCCTGTCTTGTGGGATGTTATCTGTGGCAGTGTGTATGTTCTAGTCTAATCTGATTTGTAAGGTAAAATTGGGGTCATAATAGTGGGAGTGAAGAAACCATTAAAGAACTAAAGAAAAATTATGTGTTCCATTGGTGCTATACTGAATCCTGACTGTTTCATGTCTTCTTTGTGACCTTTCTGTGAAGGGATGTTCAATTTTCTATAGATAGACATTGGACCTCCCCCACGCCCTCCCCCTCCCTATTCACTTTGGGTTTGATTTTGTTCTGATCATAGATACCTGGTCCCTTATGATCCTTCATGATCACACAGCCTGCTGTGCTTCTTCCTTGAGACTTTGTTGCTTCTGCTTTTTTATCTTCAAACATTTAAAACTACAAATGCTATAACTTTTGATAGCCAAGCACCATCCGCTTTCTCGACCTCATTTGTTTATGTACCCATTTTGTCTTCAGTGATTTTGTTGGGAAGGTGAGTATCACAAAATGCTGGATTTTAGAACAAAGTGTTCTTTTGTTGAGAGAATACTTGAGTCAAGTCCCAGTGTCCATCTGAACTTTATTTCTTAACATATTGATAAAAGTATGTGGATTGATTCCCCTCTTGGTATATATAAATATATCTACATATGTTCATGTCTGTATTTAGACCTCTATAAATGTTCTTTGCCTCCTGGTTCTTTCCTCTATTTCCTTTTACAATCCTCTTGTCCCATCATTAGTGCTCGGCCATCACTTAGATTTTGTAATTTTTCCTCGCTGCTATGTTGTCCTTGATTAATGCCACTAAACATCCTATGTCCTTCCCTCCATTGATTTTAGTTCACTTCTTTTTCCCTTTTCCCTAGTCTGCCCACTAGCCCCCCCCCTCCGCCAGCTTCCTTTCTTCCACCTCCCTTTCTCTTGTATCACTCAGGAACCATCCTTCTCATTCTTTTCATCTCCAAATTGTTTATTCCCCCATCTTGTTTAGATAGATATAATGCAGAAACATTAATAAGTACACACAACCCCCCCCAAACAGACAAAGCCAAACAAAACAAGGATGTAAAAACCAACAAAACAATAGCAACAAAATAAAAACAAAATGACAATAGCAAGAGAAATCCACTGACACAATGGAAAAGCTTATAATGAAGTATTTAAATGTAAGTGATCCATACTTTCATTAGTTAATGCAGCAAAGAAAACTCACTTGCTGGTGGAAGTAACACTTGGCTCAAACTCTGTAAAAACTTATATTAGTAAGAAAGTTAAACTCTATTCCAGTTTCCTCAATAGTACCTTAAGAGTAACCTGTGTGTTCCTGTCTTCAGTATGCTCTTCCAGCACAAGAAGGTGTACTGATAATTTTCTCTGCAAATGAATTAGCTGCAGTTACATATATCAGATTGACTGCCTCTATATAAACATATGTACTATGCAGAAAATCACCAGAGTAAACAGAATAAATACAGCAATATATACTTTTAAATTGTTATAATTTAACAAGGTATTATTTAATAGTACATTTATAAATAGTAAAGCTATAAAGAAAAAAGAAAGAACATTTAACACAATGATCAGGAGGCATTTTCCTATGGCAAATTGAAGAAATGATGATATCAAAGAGCTGAACAGAAAATTCCAAATAGCAAATTGCAAAGACAAAGTAAAATTATCAGACATCTTTCTGTAATATGTCTGAAAGAACATACTGCAGACAGGAATATACAGGTCATTCTTAACATACTATTGAGTAGACTTGAAAAGAGCTTAAAAGTTTGCAGAAAAATTCCAAAATAATTTAATTTCATTGTTGCAAGAACATTTGGGGGCTGAACCCCAGTGTTGCAGTGGTTGTATGCGGGATTGCGGCTCACTGGGTTGACAGATCAAATCCAGCAGCAGCTCTCCAGGAGCAAGGCTGGGCTTCCTACTCCCACCAGAGGGCACTGATGCCCCCCCAAAAAAGTACATTTGTAGCCTCCTCATCTATGTATTTTTTGTGTGTGTTTATTTGTGAATATGTGAAACATATTCCTATCAACTTGATTCTACTCATAGAAATCTTAGAATACTTAATACTCAATACTTTCACCTTTAAGGAGGTAGACTGCCAAATCTATATAAGGTGGATATAGTGACTGATGGTTTTATGTTATCCAGATTTCCCTTTGTGGTGGAGCATTTAATGACAATAGCACCAGGACTTATACAAAAAGATTTCAAAAAATACTTATACACATGACCCTTCCCAGATCAAGTACACAGGGAACAAATTGACTAGATCTATAGGAAAAAATAATAGAGAAGTTCAATATTAATAGTCATAATAAAATAAGAATCATATTTTTAAATAAATTTATTGGAAGCAACACTTAAGAAATCAATTTAATAGTGTTTGGGGAAAATTTCTTTCAAAAGAGTTCTTTAAAGCATAAAAAGCAAAATGATACCCCAGGAATTAAGGTGTACCTGACTTACATTATTGTATGTTCAGTTTCTTCATATGCAATATAAATCTGGACAGTTTATAAGAAAGACTTGAAAATAATCTGCACATTTGAACTATGATGGTGACAAAAAGTTAATGAAAGTACCATGAAGCACAAGAAGAATGCAGAGTTATGTTTTGAAAGTGCAGCATGAACACTTTTTAGAAGGAAGGATGATAAGACCTCTCAGGTACTTTGAATAGGGTATCAGGAGGAACAATACTTGAAAATAATACAAGGCTTGGTAAAGGAAAGGGTCATGGAAAAGGAGGCACTCTGTCTAAGTAGAGGGATTGACACAGTGGCTACAACAACGGGCTCAAACAATGAGTCAGTCTGGGTAGACCTGAGAAACAAATTCATAAACATGCATATGGATATAAGGAATGGAACATTGAGAAAGAATTCCAATCTCATCCTGTCCAAGGTCATAAGTCTGATATTAGCCCATATGTCTGATATCAATCGATAAAGTCTCCTTCCAACTTACGAAGCATGTGCAATGACACCAGGATAATCACAGGCCAGTGGATGCAGAGTCTTGTGTACCCAGTGGCAGTAGAAGCATTCTGGTGCTGGCAGGGGTTTCCTCATGACTCCTCATTTCCAGGACTCAGGGCCCATCAGCAGTATCCATTGGCGGTAGTAGTATCTTAGCACTTGTAGGGGGTCTCCCATGGCATCCCAAGCGTCTCAGCACTGGCAGCAGTCTCTGTGTGGCTTCTCCAGCTCCAGAGTTTTGATTACATCAAGGTAAGCCAATGTGGCTTCTCCTCCAGCCCCTTCAGTCTCCAGGAATCAGGATTGATCACATGTTGTCATCTCATCTTATCAGTAGTTCGTCTCCAAGTAACTGAGTCAGAGGTCTTTCACCTCTAATTGGGAAATTCTGTGAGACTTCCCAGAATTCTCAGGAGTAAGCCATGCCCACACAGAGGCCTCACTGGCTATCTCCAGATTGATAGACTAGACTCCCCTACATTCTTAGTCAAATTGACACCAGAGTACATGACTGCCACAAACAACAACCCTTGTGAGGATGCATGTTTCCATCTCTCATAAACAAAAATTGGAATTGAGAGCATCAAACCACAGCAACAAGCATATAGATGGAGGCATGGGTATTGAGTATTCATACCCTTCTAGAATGTTTTTGGATAGGGGTGAAAGTCCACACTTACCAACAATTTGTATTTTTCCCTATAAGCAATATTTCTGAACACTTATGGTACAGCATTCTATGTGTTGAAATACTATATAAATGGATCCAAAGTCGAAGTGAAGAATTTTTTTTGAAAATTCATGCACAGAAGATGTTTTATGGTTTTTATGGGAATGCTGAATTTCTTCTAAATGTATTGTAATGTGCCTTAAATAATGTCTTTATTTCTTTATTTTGCACATACATAAATATTCTGTTACAATTGATGGGAACTTACTTACTGTTGACATAGATGTGTTTTTAATGAAATCTGTTGATATGTTTTTGTCAGTTTTAAAGTGCCTTTTTCCCCTTAAGCCAGAAATAGAGAAAGTAAAAGCTATTACAATAGTCGGAAATTTTAGGGTTTCTTCTACAAGACATTTTTGCCTTTGAATTCTTTCCTCTGTCATTTTAGACATTCTAACAACCTAGGGACTGCTGCAAAGCTCAAAGAAGGGGATTGTGCTAAAAATCATGGGAATGGATTTCTGCCAATCAACCCAAAAGTGATTTGAGAATGAAAACAGCAATTTTAAAAATTGAAAAGACCATCTTTATTTGAGTTCATTCTCAGTGGTGTTTTAATCTTCCTTGAAATGCCAAGAAAAAGACATATAAAATCTGGACTTACAGTTAAACTTTTATTTTCAGTTTCTTTGCAGAGTTTATTATAATAAAATCAAATATATAAAAATATATAAAATATATAAAAATAATCAAACAAAACTTTGGTCTAATTAAGTTCAAATTCACGTGATCTGATTTTGTTTGTTTATCTGTTCTGAGGGTTTTCTTTCTCTTTTTTTTAAATCATTTTATTGGGGGATCATACAGTTCTTAGGATTCATCCATCCATCCATTGAATGTAAAGTACATTTTTACCTTTAATGCCATCATCATTCTCAAAACATGTTCTTTCCAGTTAAGCCCCTGATATTGCCTCCTGATTTTTCCACCCACTCCCTGCTCCCCCCCCTCCTTCATGAACCCTTGATAATTTATAAACTATTATAAGTTTGTCTTGTCGAATGCTGTCTTATGTCTCCCTTCGCCCACTTCCCTGTTGTCCATACCCCAGGGAGGACGTTGTAAGTGGATCCTTAGAAACAGTTCTCCCTTGTGATCTGATATTTTTATAATTGACCAGTGTTCTATTGGATTTTCAAGAGTTGACTTTTGAAGAATATCACCATATCTCTCTTTTGAGGCATATCAGTATAACCTTCAAACATTAACTGATTTTTGTTCTTATTAGAAACTTCAAATTTAAAAAGAGGAGAGAGAAGTAGAAGTATAAACTAGTAAGCCCTGCAAAAATAAATGTGTGCATCAGTGGGTCCACTGTGTCAACTGCGTGTGGAGAAATGGAAGAGCATAGATTGTTAGCTTACTTCGTAGAGCAAAGGAGCCTTATCTACTTTCACAAAGCAGAGTGAGAGCTGACAGAAAAGGGAATAATAAGAAACAATTTCTACTGACAGAAAATTGGAGCAGTGTTTGGTTAGACAGCAGGAGTTATCCAATATATTAGTTTCCTGTGGCTTCTAAAACAGATTTTCATGGATAGCATGGCTTAAGATTACAGAAATACATACCTTAATAATTCTAGCCGGTATAAATTCAAAATTCCTCAAGGCTTTAATCAAGAATCCTTCCCTGTCTATTCTGACCTCTGATGGCTGTAGAAAATTGTTTGTATTCTTGCCTTACTTTATCATACAATCTCGTCCAGCAATGTCACATAGTCTTCTTTTATATGTGCTTGTATCATGCTTTCTCTTTGTATACAAACCCTAATCATATTCAATTTATGGAATTCGATATTACCATGTATACTTGAGTACGTCAAATTTTTTCACACATTACTTAGATTGTAATATCACCACAGTTTGTTGTGGTAAAATTAGATACCCCTGCTTATATCTAAGTATATATGGTACTTCCTATCAAATCTGCAAAGATCATACTTCCAATCATGATCATTGGAAAGTCCAAAAATAAAAACCTAAGTCATTTAAAGGGAAAATTAAAGTCAATAGAGCATAAGAATACTTGAGAATAAGTTATAAGTATTTTGCCAAACTATTTACTGATAACCTTGAACTGGATTACACCCTAAAAACCTCTCTCTGCCAACAAAAATAAGGTCACATTGGCAGGTTCTTGGTGGACATGCATTTTGGAAAGGATTACTATTCAGTTGAATACTCCAAGGAGGAGGATGGCCAGGCCTCAGAGCTAGAAAGCTTAATTAAAGCCCCATTCTCAGATTATACACGCATGTGTTGCTTAATGATTTGTGCAGCACCCCAATGTGTGTGTGTGTGTGTGTGTGTGTATATATATATATATATATATATATATATATATATGGGTTTTGTTTGTTTTCTTTTGATTTCTTTTGTGTTTAAGGGAAAGAAGCCCTTTATATTTATCATTCAATTTAAATGGTAAAGATCCTATCTTAAATACCTGGTGCTGCTATCAGAAATCCCAGAGGTGGATGACTTTGAAAACAGAAATCTGTTCAATGGCACTTGAGAATGCTGGAAGTCCAAATTCAGAGTGAAGCTAAAGGCTATCTTTCATTGTCACTTTAGAGGAAAGGTATTTGTCTTTTTCCAGCATCTGCAGACTAAGTATCTTAGAGATCTCCTAGATGAGTCTGGACATCCATCTTCCTCTAGTCTAGGAATTTCACAGTGCAAGGACACTAGGTGCAAAGGATATATTCAACTCTCAATATTGTTTTGTTGGTCATAATAGTTATCATGGGAGATTCATTCATTCATTCATTCATTCATTCATTGTGTCTTTGTATGACTGCCAAACCAGAGAATCGTGGTTCAACTTAAGTGTCACATATTTGGGGATGAGATAACTCAATGCACAGAAGAGCCCAACCCAGAGAGTTGTAGCACTTGACCAAGAACAAATGAGACAGATGTGGAAGAAGACTGTGTGCTTTGCTCGTCACACAGACAGTCAGTGACGGCAGCAGTTTCCTTCTGCTGCAAAGACAAGAGGAACTCTCTTCCCTCTGCCTTTGTCATTGGGTTTGCAGACACAACTGTTGCATCCATCAATCAAGTGGCTGCCATTAGCAATTCCAGCAACAATAGCAATGATGAGGACAGCCCAAGGTAGATAGTAATAAAGTTTTCATATGGCATTTGCAAAAAATCTACATCAGATAGCATCCAGTTTCACAGTTTATGTTACAGATGATAAGGGAAACTTGTATATTTTTATTGATGGGTATCCTCTTTTACACATTTGCCTCCCCCACTCCTTTGAATTCTATAATTCTCAGCCAGCTTGTCAAAAGACACCTTGTCAAATGATTTGCTTGAGAGTGTCTATTGCCCTGGATCCAATGGGGCTGGGGAGGACAATGGAAACAATGGAAATAATAGAAATTATGTTAGTCTAGGTTGACTGAAGAAACAAATCCAGAGATACTCATATATGTGTAAGAAAGAACTTTGTATCAATAGGCAAATGTATATTGAGATATACATTTCAGTCCAGTCCAGTCCATCTCAGTCCAGTCCAGATCAATTCCATAAATCCAATGCTACTCCATACATCAGATACTAGACCATAAAACACTCTTCAGACTCACATAGCCACACACAGTAACAGAGAATGCAGGAAGAACATAGGTTGGTAGGTGCAAAGGTATGTAGGTCCAATGTCAGTAGACTTACTTCTAGGGGTCTGCCTTCTATCAGTGTGGCTCAAGTGGCTCACAGTGAAGTGAAGCTGACAGAGAGAATGGTCCACATCTAGGGAGAAAAACAGGAAGTTCCCAGAATCTTCATGAGATGGCCACACCCACAAAGTGGCACCATCAAGCTGTGACCTGATTGACAGGCTAGACTCCACCCATAGACCTACTTATCAAGTTGGCATGAAATTATGAAACTACCACAAAACTGAAAGCTAAAAATGGAAGGAAAAAGCATGCTAGGCATCTTTCATTGACAAGTAGTCATTTTCTGCCAAAAAATAAATTTCAACACACTTAACGCTATGAATAAATAAATAATAAACCTTAATAATAAATTTTTATAATGCTAGCTAAAGAGTTGTCTTACTTAGCATTATCCAATTTCTACCAAATTTCCTTACATTCCAGTTCTAGTTAGAGGACGAGATGCAAAATGCATCAGCTTCATCTTGCAGAACTCCAGTGCCTTATTTTAAAATATAAACAGAGCCAATGAGCATCAAACATTTAGTGGGGTGACCATAAATATCATAAATGTTTTTCAAAATGAAAAATATAAGATAACAGAAGAAAAATGCTATCAATATGTCAATAACATGAGAAGCTGACAAAAAACATTGTATTAAAAAGAAATTAAAAGATAGCAAACATTTACCAAGAAAATTTTTGAAGTCCTCTTGTGTTATATAATATATATCATACAAAACTGAACACATCCAAAATATTAAAAGTAAGAAATATTATTTGAAATTATAAAAATTAAGAACTAAAATAGTAGAAAATATGCTATTTAAAAAATAAATAGATATGGTAACCTTGAAAGAACAATATTTATGAAGACAAAAGAATAGACAGACAATAAAAAGTTAAATACAGAAAGACAGACTATCTTACCAGATTAACTAGACAGACTAACAAGACAGACTAACATAAAAAGGAAAAGGAAAGAAAACATGGGAAATAAAATTGTGAAATTTTCAAATAAATGATAAGTAAAATTTTAGCTACATTGATTTGCACATATTTTTAAACTGAATTATCAAGAGTGTGCAGTACATTGAATAATAAAACTCTCACAGCAAGTTAAATTCTCACAAAAATAAAGGTAAGAATAAAAAGATCTATCTCCAAAAAATATTCAGAGGGACAGAAAATAAGCATATACCCAACAAACAAGAATAAAAATATAAATAAGCAGGAATTAAAATATAATTCTGTGTGGGATTCTAGTAGCAATCTAGAATTTGTGAATAAAATAAACACCAAATTTGAGAGACAAACTATTTTGTTTCCTTCTATTTCTGCTACATACTTTCTGTGTGGTCCAATATACAATAGGTATTGACCTTGCTGTATTTGTGTACAACAATAACAATGGTTAATATGAACTAGTCAGACTGCTGGATTGAGCATATCTGCTGTACAAAGAATTGAAAAACTGGGCATCTTCAGAGTCAGTCATGTCCAAGACTAGCCTTTAGTTTGTTTCCTTCCTTCCTTTTGTTTCACTCTTCCCTAAACAACCCCCATGATCCCCACCACTAAAAAAAAAAATGGCTTAAATTGTCTCTACTTTAAATTTCCCTTACTTTTCCTCTCTCCTTCACATGGCATCAAGGAGTGCTGTTGGTGTCATTGTCTTATCGCCAAGGTCAACAGCTCAAAACTTGCTGCTCTGTAAACAGTGACAGTTGAGGAAACACACGGCAGGTCACTGGGAGTCAGCCCCGACTCCATGGCAATAGGTTGGTGTTTATTTGCTGTCTCCCAGCGCTTTGGCTTCTCAAACTACATCATATTTTTCAAATATGCTCCCCCTTCACTTCCCTCTATACTTCTTTTTATTTCCTTTGGAATGCTGTCTCTCAGCTATTTTTCTCCATCAACCTCATTCATGCAAAGAACTATTTCTGAACCCAGAAGACTAACCCATGCCCTCTATTGAAACATTTTCTCAAGCACACCCTGGTTACACACACACACACACACACACACACACACACACACACACCAAATCAAATGTCCCTTCGCAATGCTCACAGAGCAATCTGATTATATATTATACACAGTTTATAGTCATTTTCTTGTGTTTCCCACAAATTATTATCTTTGCACATTAACCCTAAAACTCACAGCACTCAAGTTAATCTCTGGCCTGTAAAGCACTCAACAAATACTTATTAAATGAATGAACTTTTTAGCAGCCTGGATTTAAGAGAAACAGTTTGTCTGTTAAATATTCAAAAATCTTGGAAAGGGTAATATTTTTGCTTTATCAATAAGTTAAACTTGAGTGGAAACAGTGTTTTTCTTATAACCTTTCCAACGAGAAGGGGAAAGGGAATTAGAACAAATAAAAGAAAATACAATAGTCACAAGGAAGAAAGATGTAGTGAAAGAAAATTGCTAAAGCTTAAATGATTTTCAAAGATTTGTTTTAATCATCAGAGCTCTGCATTAATGTATAGAAGCAAGTATGGCTTGTACTAAATATTAACAATACCTATGTTGTATTCTTTTTAAGTGTTATTGACATATAATGCACACACCATACAGTTCAATCATTGAGTCACATTTAAAAAGTTGAGAACATTTTCTTCCATTTTGTAGTAATTGTTATTAACTCCCCAGATCCCCGAGTTTTCCCTGTCATGCTTACAAGAAACCAGGAATGCAGTTACTGTCTCTATGGATTTACCTATCCTGGATTTCATAAGTAGGAAACATACTAAAAAGAAAAATAAAACAACAATAAGAAAAGAAATCAAAAGAAAACCTCAGTCAAAAAGAAAGGAAATATTAAAACTAAAAAAAAAATGCAAAGAGTCAGAAGGGTTCTCCAATGATAAGGCGTCAGACTGTAGCCAACTGTACCTGCAGCAATCTGCTTTTCAACACCCTCTGCAACATGTCAAGGCTATTCACATCCTAGGTATGTGGTCAGAGGGGAGTCACTGGAAACTGAATTCACATGTATTTCCCCCTCACTTTTCTTAAAAATCAAACAACTTTAACATGGGTCAAAAGAGACATCAAATGATATGGTATTATTAGATTGTAACTTAGCTACAACTGCCATAATCTAGTTTCCAGCGGTCTCGTTGGATAACAAAGCTGTTCATGTAGCTCTATTATATCAGGGGAATTCACTGGTGGCTAACTAATGTGCACAGCCTCTGAATAGATTTTGGGCTTTTGCTGTCATCCTCAGTCTTCTGCAAGCCCAGTGTTCAAGTTTATGCTCTCTATTAAACTTACATAATTATCTCCTTTGAATTCAGACTTTATTATTTATAAACCTTGGAGTGCACAGATTGTGTGCTTCTTCCACATAGACATAGCTGAGGCCCCGCCTAGATAGCTGCTTGTTTTTAGACAAGCCTATAAAAAGACCCCAGATGCTATTTTTTTCATAGCACGGCATCATCTGTTTTTATCACCTATACCTACCCACAGCCAATATATTGATACTGACTCAGGTTGACCCAATCTAGCGTTTCTAAGACTTTGTAAACCTCAGTAAAATCAAACAGCTTTAACGTGGGTCCAAAGGTAAATCAAATGATAAGGTATTATTAGATTTTCACTTAGCTACACCATCCATAATCTACTTCCCAGTCGTGTCATCTGATAGCCAGGCTGATCACGTGACTCGTGGCAGCAGAAAATCGTCATCCTGCTGTGTGGCAGGTAGATGGGAACAGTGGACGTGGAGGTCGGCAGTCCAATGTTACAGGGCCTAACTACCAGGGATACTTATTTCCCCAAATCAGACAGTCGAGTCCCTGTGCATGTCAATGGGCCTGGAGTTTCCCCATCGTTTTTCATCATACAAACCTTATCTGAATTTCACACTACATCAATTCAGGCAAAATATATGTGCTGCTATCCCCAAGAAAAAACTGTTCCCTGTGTGGTTTTAAAATTGTCGCTGTATGAATTACAGATTTCAAATGAGTACAAGATAGTTCATACTTTGTTTATTTGATTGTTCATACTTTGTATTTCTCTTTTCTCCCCAAAATAGATAAGTGTTCATTATTTTAGTCTGACAGAAAGAATCTCAGAGTTTTGAAATGATTTTACCTCAAGTAATCTCAAAATTTTACTTAACTAAGAAGTTCTATAAGAAAATCTAGTCTAATTTTTAAGAACTCTATTTTGGATTCAGTATTTAATTGTCATAAATACTTATACATGCAAACACACACAATTTTTAAAATGCAAATTTATTGGATATTTTATAATAAAAAATGGGATTATTTTAGATACTATTGCTTTATGGTTTCAATTAATTTATGGTATAAAGGGGAAGTTAATCACATCTTTCTCAATCAAATACCTGGGTTCTATATCCCAAGAATTATTTTTTAACAGTGAAAGATATATTTTTTGATCTACCAAGACCATTCGTGTCTTATAATGCTGTGTGGGTGATTCAGATTGATGGTTTCCTGACACTCTGTTACACTGGAACATCTACCTTGGGAAATATAATTCTTTCAAAATAATCAATAATTTGGACATAGTGGACTTGGATTATATGAGAACCAGAGACAACTGGAGTACCTGTGTGTTTGCTTCCCAGAGTTTAATGACATCCACTCAAAACTGAAGAGGTTATGTTCATATTAATTTATTTTGGAGGCCAGAAAAAGACCACTTTGCTGGATGATTACAAATTAACTAGTGATTAACCAAAGACATTCGACTGTGTAGATCATAAACTATTCGTAAAATTGAAGTTCCAGAACACATCTTTGAGTGAATGCTGAAACTATATGTGGATTAAAAGGCAGCTATTCAAACAGAGCAAAAGAATATTGAGAAGTTTAAAATAAGGGAATGTGTCCATCAGGGTCGTCTACTTTCACTATTCTTAATCTGTATTCTGAATAGATAATAAATACTATAAGCTGAATCATATGGAGAAGAATTTAGCATCAGCATTAAAGAAAAACTTGTTAACAACACAGTCAGGCAGATGGCACAACCTAGCTTGCAGTGATTTCAGCCTTCTGTGTGGGTTTTGACTTATTGTAAAGGAAATCAAAGTCACATCTGGACTACCGGCTAGCATCCTTTATGAAACAAATGAAGTGGTTAAGGATTTTACCTTGATTGGGTCCACAGTAAAAGTTCTTGGGACCAGCAGTCAAGAAATCAAATCAAATAACATATTGTGAGGAGTAGGTCTGCTGCACAAGGTTTCTTCTAAGTGAAAAGCAAGGATATCGATTTAGAAAACAAGTGAAGCTGACCCAAGCTGTGGTATTTTCAATCATCTCATATTACTGTAAAAGCTGCACATTGAATAAGAAAGATCATAGAAGAATCTATGCCTTTGAATTTTGTGTTATCAACCAATATTACAAATACAATAGATTGACAGAAGGACAAACTGATGTGCCTCAGAAGAAGTACAGCCAGAATGCTTCTGGGAAGCAACCACCGTGAAATTGTGGGCATGTTATCCAGAGAGACGGAAACCTGGAGAAGGACCTCAGGCTTTAGAAAGTGGAAGGGCAAGAACCAGAGGAAGACGTCCAATGAGATGGATTGACACACTGGCAGCAACAATCAGTTCCAATCTTAAAATGATTGTGAGGATGGTAACATTCCTGGAAGTGTATTATTGGAATTGACTTGTTGGCACCAGATAGCAACATTAGTAACTCACTATCAAGATTTTAAAAATAAATAAAGTTATGAATTGTATGTTGTGGTTTTTTTTTCTTTTTTTTCTTTTAATGATTTTATTGGGTGCTCTTTCAGATCTTATAACATTCAATACATCATTTTTTTCAAACATTTGTATACATGTTGCCACATTCATTTCCAAATCTTTTCCACCTGAGCGCTTGGTATAACTTCTTTCCCCCTCCCCTTTTTTTAATGAATCATTTTATTGGGGGCTCATGCAACTCCCATCAAGATCCATACATACATACATGCAGGCCTCATTGCACACTTGTTGCCATCATCACTTTCAAAACATCCTCCCTCCACGTATGCCTCCAGTCCTAGCTCCCCATAGTTCCCTTCCCTACCCTCACCTTCTCCCCCATGAACCCTTAATAATTTACAAATTGTAATTGATTTTTCATGTCACACACTGCCCAATGTGTCTCTTCACTCACTTCCCTGTTGTCCATGCCCCAGAGAGGAGGTTATATGAAGATCCCTGAAATGGTCCCCCCCTTTCTAATCCACCATCCCTCAACCCTCCCAATGTTAATTGTTTTTATAGGAAGCTCTCAGAGTCAAAAATTGTGTTTTTCTAATAATTTCCCAATATACTGTGGTCTAATCGAACTTTTAAAATTGGCTATAAATAAAGTCACCTAAATAGTATTTTTATACATTCTTAGACTAAGCACCAACTCTACTAAATTGGTATTTTTATGAATGAATTTCAGGTTTCTACAATCCTCCAAATTTCCTCAATTACTTTTGAAATGTTCAAATTGATATTGATCTGTAAACTATTTGAGAACCATTTCTTTATTACTCAGGTCTCTTTCAATTTTAGTGTTTCATAATTTTCATATTCTGTGCCTTGGTTTAGAGCAGTGCTTCTTAACCTTCCTGATGCCAGGACCCTTTAATACAGTTCCTCATGTTGTGGTGACCACCCCCTCACGCAATCCTACCCCCCACAAATCACAATTAAATTATTTTCATTGCTCCTTCAAAGCTGTCATTTTGCTACTGTTATGAAATGGGTGACCCCTGTGAAAGTTATTCGATCACTAAAGGGGTCGCAACCCACAGGTTAAGAAGCGCCTAGGTTAGAAAGGACAAGTGTTGTAAACGGTTTACTCTAACCAAACCAAACCGACTGCCTCAAGTAAATTCCAACCAATAGCTACTCAGTAGGAAGACAACCGCTTCTTCAGCTTTCTGAGATGAAGCTTTTACAGAGATAGACTGCTTCTTCTTTCTTCTTTGAAGCACATGATAAGATTAAACTGCTGGTTTTGTCTTTAGCAGCGAAATTCCTAACTTACTCTTCCATTGAAGTTTTACCCCATCTATTTATTACATATATAATATTTATGTATGAACAACTTTGGCACATTTCCTGTAACTCTTCTCAAAATGAACGTGATCCTTGTATAATAACATTCCAAGAGGAATAGTGATATTGTGATTTATTAAAGGAACAGGTAACAGAAAATAATTGCCACTATTCTATTCTAATTCTGATTTTTGGCAGCCCTTGTTGCCAGAGGAAATCTGTGCTCCAGAGGGTTTATGAGAGCTTCTTTTTACCAGTAGATATTTGAGATCTTCTTTGGAAGCACCCCTGGGTGGATTTGACCTACCACCTATTTTTTAGTAGACAAGCACTATACTATTTATTCCACCCAGGGAATTCAATTAAATGGATAGATACATATTATTGATTTGCTCATTAATCATGTAACTTGATTTGGAACCTCATCATTCTGCCCATATGCCTCCTTTTTTCCTATCTTTTGCAATTATTAAAGTCTCATATTGAAAATATATGTTCAGTCTCAGCAGAATCATCCAGTTTGGAACAAGAAACTCTAAGAATCCCCCTCTGTATTGATAAAGTTATTGCCATTCACAGGCACTATCATCCTCTGTCATGGATTGTACTTTACTATTCTGTAAATAGTAAGTTAGCCTCTGTATTTAGGCAGCACAAAGTACCAGAAAATGCTCCATTCAATCTAATAACTCCATAATACTTTGATCCCTTGTAATGCCAGGGAATTCGTTTCCTCATTTTATATCCAAGATATTCACTGTATGAACCCATTAGCAAATTACACCTGCTGTGTGGCCTTGGAATCCACTGGATTTTTCAGTGACCTTTCCAGATTGCAATGCCACTTATTTCTTCTTGCTGACTTTTCAGTATTTGTACAAAGATAAGATGATGTACATTTTGTATTAGCTCCTAATGAAGCTAGTGCTAATCCAGGATCTATGAGGCTAATTCTTCTGACTTTATTTTAAATTGATTAGTCTGCCTTACCTGCAGAATTCACATTTTTATCATGTGAATGGGTTGCCCAGGAAATTGGAAACAATAGTGGTTCTTCTGAAATATTTGGATCTCAAGTCCTATAAATTCTGCCAAACTGAATTCAATAAATATTTGTTTTTATTAGGCTAATAAAATAGATCAACTACCTTATTTAGAATTAAATCCACAGCATACACTTTGGTTTATTATTAGGAGAGTTGACGTTAAATTGAGGATTATCAAACGAGAAATCAAGAGAGTAGAATTCTTCTACTTTATTTCTTGAACTCCTACCAACTGATGAGATGGGTCTATGGAAATACAAAGTAGCACTACTAGAGAAGTCACCACCTCTGTATAATCCAACAATAAGGATTCGTAATCACTGAAGAAGCATTAGAGAGAGAGAAAAATCTCAGAACTTTCTTTTCAGTTGAAGAAGAGCACATTCAAGATTTCTGTCTGAAATAAGAGATGCTCCCAAGAGCAGATAAATCAGAAACTGTGACATTCTACACAGGAATTTACCACCTGATTCAAAAACAAATAAAATCACCCCAATTTGAGGCAGGAATCCTGAATAAAGGCAAAGATTTTAAAGCACAATGCTGAACAATTTGTCACTGGTATAATTGTAAAAAAAGGTTCTATAATTATGTCACATTTCGGGCTGAGCCCCGGTGTTATAGTGGTTGTGCGCGGGACTGCGGCCCACTGGGAGGTTCAAGTCCAGCAGTGAGGCTGGGCCTCCTACTCCCACCACCGGAGAGCAGTGATGCCCCCCAAAAAAAATTTTTAAAAAATTTAAAAAAATAAAATTATGTCACATTTTGTGAAACATTCGAAATTCCACAACTATAAGTCTTTTAAAAATGTAATATAAGGAGGCTCTCTTCTTAAATAAAATAGGTCTCCTAACTGTTAAACCCTGATTCAAATGTTAAGGGCTATTTTCATTTGTTAACTAACCTCAGGCCTGCTAATTGTTTTGAAATGCAAGCTGTAGGAGGTGACCCTTGCTCTACTAATATTTTGTAGAGAAAAACTTCCCCTTCTTAGTGAACTGAGAATCAGGCAATCCTCCAGGAGGCAGAGAAGACAACAGCTAGAAGTTGCCAAGACATACAATAGTTAAAATATCCAACTTTGAGGAAAAGGAGTGTGTTACAGGGGGTTCTCTAGAGAAACAAAACCAGGACACTTACTAATTTATATATATATGGATAAATATAAATAACACACAAAATAAACAGCTAATTAATGCACAGAGCAGTAGAAAAGGTTCAGTTCAACTCTTTTATGTGAGACAGTTAATATACTGGTAGTCTTTTATTTCTTGAGGGCTGTTGGGCCCAAGTTAGGGGACCAGACAGCTGAGTATTCTGAGGAGCAATACAGGCATTCTGGCCACAGGCAGCAAATAGCAGGACAGGTCACCAACAAGCAGTCAGATAACAGGATCCAACAATCCCCAGTTCAAGTGACGTATACACTAGCAGTTTGACAAAGCAGGTCTCCTAGGAGACTCAGCTAGAGCAACAGAGTCCATGGGCTGGAGAGTCATACAAACAGAGCAACTTGCAAGTTGAGGCAGAGAACTGTACTGGTCTGATCACCAGGGAGCAAGAGACAGTGGATCCATTTATCTCCTTGCCCTTCAATTACACTTGACCTTATTAATCACACATGTGTTTATTGGCGAGTTTGGCACAATAAACATATCACAAGCTCCTCATGAATGGAACTAGGGAAACAAAGACAGTCACCTGTAAAAGTAATCAAATAGCATATTCTCAAAAGTATTAGCAGTAGTCACCATGAAAAAGAAGAAAGAATGGATTAATAGCTTCTCGAATTGGAAAGAAAACAATGCAAACCCTAGAATCTTCTATCCAGTCAAATCATCTGTCAAGATAGACATGAAGTAAGATACTTCACAGACAATGAAAAACTCAAAGAATATGTTTAAAGAAACACAGCTCTACAAAAAATCCTAGCCGACCCAATGTGAATAGAAGAACAACACCCACTGAGTACAAATAGGAAAGCACCAGATACGGCAACTCCACCCAGAAGTCAACATATTGAAAACAACCCCAAAGATGACATGGCTTCATTGGTAAAAATAAATAAATAAATAATAAATATAATAAAAGACTAGAATGAACCACACACTTATTCGCAAAAATGTACTGATTAAAAGGGAGGAAGATGGCCACACAAAAGATACAAGATGACATCACAGAGTACGCTGGTGGAAGTTATAACTCTGAATATCAATGAGCTAAACACACTTATTAAAAGACAGCAACTAGCAGCCTGGCTTAGGAAACAGAATCGAATTATCTGATGCTTATAACAGACGGATCGCAAGTTTACAGACAGAAATAGGCTAAGCACCAAAGGCCAGAGAAAATTATACCAAGCAAATGGCAATTCAAAAAAGAGCAGGGTTGCCATTAAAATCTCTGACAAACTTGATCTCAAGGTGCAAGCCATAACAAGAGCTAAGAAGGGAACAATAGAATGTTCAAGGGATCAGTAAAATAAGAACCAGTGAGCATGATAAACATTACACATCCAAGGAGAGACTTGCAATTTTCATCAATCAAACACTTTAAAGGTGAAAAAAGGCAAGGCATCACAGACTCGACTATCATATTAGGTGATTTTTAAAACATCACTCTAAGAAAGATAGATCACAGGGGAAGAAGCGTAATAAAGAAGCTACAGAGCTAAACGCTACCATTAGTTGACTTGACCTGATAGACATTTTCAGAGTTCTCCACCCAAATGCAAAAAAAGAAAGAAAAGAAAATCACATTCTTTTCAAACCCACATGGCATATATTCAAAGACAGACCACATGCTGGGACACAAGTAGAGCCTATGTAAGTTCAAGCATATAGCGGTTACACAGGCTTCCCTTTCTGATCACTACTCTGTTAGGTTGGAAATCAACAAAAGATGGATTAAAAAAAACAGGTCAAACAATTATAGGATGAATATCTATTGCAAAATGAATAGGTATAGACCCATATCAGAGATGAAGTCAGGAAGTTTCTAGAAATCAAGGAGAATGATGCCCCCCCCCAAAAAAAATTTAGACATGTACATATGTAAATCATTGACATAAAATTATAGGATATATATTTTTGTACATATATTTAAATGTTAAGCAGTAAGGTAGCAGACAGGCATTATCTTTATTCAAGTACTCACTCAATGCAAGAACCAGTTTTTCTAACAACCTTGCATTCTGTGATGATCATCTTCCTGACACCATCTCTGAAGCCAAAATGGGTGCATAAGCAAATGTAGTGAAGTAAGATGAGGGTCCTTGATGCTATTAAAAGATATAGCATCCGGGGTCTTAAAGGCTTGAAACCAACCAAGCAGCCATCTAGCAGGGGAGCAACAACTGTCATGGAAGTACACCAACCTTTGTGGTTATGAGGTGTCAATAGGATAAGGTAACAGGCATCAGAAGACCCAAAAGACAAAAATGTATTGATGCAAATGATCGGGGAAAAAGGAAAGAGACAAAGTTCATCTGTAGATAATTGGACATTCCCTCATAGAAGTGTCCCAAGGAAAGAATGAGGCAGCCAGGATGCGGCAGAGCACCAGCAGAACACACAACATTCCTGTAGTTCTTCAGTATTTCCCACAGACTCCACTATTATCACCTCAGTTCTGCCTTACAATTCTGTCTAGACCAGAACATGTACACAGGTAAAGATAAGAACTCTCACCACATGGAGTCCAGGAAAAATAACCCCCTTAGGAACAGAAGTGGGAATAGTGATGCCATATGGGTAGGAGGAAGGTGAGGAGAATTGACTACAATGACATATCACTTCCCCATACATTCACTGGGGGATACATAACAGTAAAGTAGATGGACGGAGACAGTGGGCAATGTAAGATATGAGAATAATAATTTATAATTCATCAGGGATCTGTGAGAGTGGGGGATGGAGGGAAAAAATGAGAAGTTGATACCAGAGCTTAAAGGGAAAGAAAATATATTTAAGTTGATAGTGGCAACATATGTATAAATATGATTGATACTACTGATGTATAGGTTATGATAAGAGTTGTATAGGTTATAAGAGTTGTAAGGGATGTTAATAAAATGATTTAAAATAAATATAAATTTAAAATATGCATAACTTGTTATGTTTTCTATAATTCATCGTTAATAACTTCCTAGAATGGTAACATAATAGTAAATTTTTAAAGTTCATGACAGAAAAGGGAGTGATAATATTAACCTCATTAAAAATTTAAGTGCAATGAAGAATGAATGAAAGACAGTGATTTATGATAAGTAAAATGCATTATTTGATATGTCTACACAATTTATTGTCCTTTCTTTGGAAATATTTATCCTTTCAAGTCTTATGAATATTAATGCAGGATGATTCATTCTCTTGACCCTAATATTTTAGGTCAATTGTGACCTATGATATGGGAAAACAATATATAGTTTGCAGGATAAATCAATCAATTTTTATTTTCAAGGAATTTGTGCACTTCTGAGCAAGTAAAATGGTTGATTGAGTAGCTTTGGAGAACTTAGTCTAGAGTGTGCTTCATGGGATAGCAAAAGCGAATAGCTTCATAGAAGAAGATGAAAGAAAAGACTGAACCTCCTGAATGCTGACGACCAGGCAGAACTTACATATTGGAGAGACTCAAGGATTTAGAGCTATTTATATCCTAAGATTCATATGGATGAGGAGAAGATTCAGAAGAGAATAGAAAAAAATCCTCAGAAATAGGTAGAGATGCTGAGACATAGAAAAACATGTTAAGTTCACCCATTTTCTGTTAAAAAGAAAAAATAAACCAAAGAATAAATTTACTACAGTTGGTTAAGCTCAATTTCCCCTATAATTTTGCAATGCATGCTGCTTTCATTTGACACCATTTGTGGACTTATTTTGCATTCCATGTATAATCTTTTGGTCATGCTAATGTAAAATATGAAAACCTTTGTGTTACTCACAGACTCTGAGTCAAAATTTTTCCATTACTTCTCTTCAATTTTAACTATTTTTTCCTAAGCAATTATCTTTCTTATCTCTATCATATTTCTAGTATAAGGTAGGCTTCAACTTTTCCTGAAATAGTATACTTTCTTCTGAACTCTGTTACTCTTGGCCATTGCAGCATCATTAAATATCTATTTCCGTCCTAAAGGCGTCTGTTAGCCATCTGTGCTGTTACTGAAAAATGCCATTTCCAATATCATATGCTGTTGATTATTGTCATAAGTGGCTCATAAACCCAACAACCAACACGTGGAATCCTTTTCCCTGGCCTTGCTTTTATTTGTATATGTAAAATAGAAAATTAACATACTTTCTTTGAAAAATATATGCTATCTATGCTCTTTTTTTGTGGAACAATATGTGCACAAAAGACATAGTGGAAAACACAATTACAGATAAAAAAACAGCAAGGAAATACCTCGCTTTCTTGGTAAACATCCCATATTAAGGATGGAGTTCTCAATCTTAGAATAACATTTCTACGTAGCTCTCTTACTAGAGGAAAGTATCAGTTCCCCCCAAAAGAATACTCAATCTAAACAGTTTATTCTTTACCCTTGATTGTTCAGAAAGAAACTCTTCACAGTACAGTGTGTAAGTGCTCAAAGTTGGTAGTTCAAAAACACCAACTACTTGGTAGGAGAAAGATGTGGCAGTAAATATTTGCAGTGTCAAGCATTACAGAGTAGTTATACACAGTTGTTATAGGGTCATGCAAGATAGAATCTACTTACCAGTGAAGAGTTTTATTTTGGGTTTTGATTGAGAAATATCTGAATTCATATATAACTTACAAATACATGAAACCTTTTGATTGAGGTCAGTATCATCAAACTATTGTGAATATCATGCTTTGTGTTTTATTTTTTATTGCCTTCATCACTTCTCCCTCTGACCTAATTTCTCTGGTCTTTGAGTATCTTCTGATATCTACACCCAGGATGTGTCTTAGAGCTTTTGTACTGCCTTCACTGTCTCTCCATATTTCCTCTATTACTATGGTTTGGATACACTGCTTCAATTAATAGATGCACTGCAACTTATAATCCTTTAACCCTTGTAAATCAGCTCTAAGTTTCTAGTGTCTTTAGAAAGAGGCGAATATAAAACCGTACTCAACATTCCTATAATAACAATTAAAATATATCTTTAACCTCATCCTCCAGCTACAAGTGTTTATCTACAGGCAGCAAAGCAATGTTACTGTGAGAAACAATGCTAAGAATCAGGGTTTGCAAAAATGAACCTTGGAAATTTTGCCTAAAATCAAATATATGTTTGAACAGTACTCATAAATTATTATTATTTATCTCCTTTTTAGCAAATTCTTCATTTAAAAATATCATGTTATTTTATTACAACTCATAATAATTCATACATCAAATTTTCAAGCATATTTGTGCATATGTTGCTAAAATTATTTTCTATTTACTTTTTATTTGGGTCCTTTGTATAAGCTCCTCTTTTACCCCTCCTTCCCCACCTTCCACTCTTGTAACACCTTGATAAATTATAAATTATTATTATTTTCATATCTTATACTGACTGTTCTCTCCCTTCTTCCGTGGTTTCTGCTGTTCTTCCCCTTCGGGGGGGCAGGGATTTGGGTGGTTATATGAGGATCATGGCAATCAGTTACCCCTTCCTCCCCTCCTATGTCCCCTATCCCTTCTACCCTTTTGGCATTACTACTCCCATTTCTGTTCCAAGAGGTTTATCTGACCTGCATTCTGTGTGTTGTGAGCAATTAGCTGTATGGATATATAGGACCCGGTCTAGCCCGAAGTGGAAGGCAGAAGTGGGCTCCTCATAGAAGGGAGTGAGGAAGCCTCAAGGAAACAGAGGAATATTTTGTGTTTCACTGGTGTTGTTACACTGTGCACTGGTTGACACATTCCTTTCTTGTGATCCTCTTGTGAGAGGATGTCCCATTGTCTTCAGATGGGTTTTGGATCTCTTCTCTACAATATGATTTTGTTGTTTGTTTATATTGGGTCTTCTGATGCCTGTTTCCTGATCCTGTTGGCACATCATGATCACATAGGCTAATGAGATTCTTCCAGGTAGACTTGTTGCTTCTTTGATAGATGGCTGCTGGCTTAATTTTAAGACGTTAAGACCACAGATGCTATAGTTTTTGATAGCCTGTTGCCATCAGCTTTCTTCACCACATTTGCGTGTGCATGCCTTTTGTCTTCAGTGATTGTGCTCAGAGAGTAAACATCAGAGAAAGTCAATTTGTTAGAGCAAAGTGTTCTTGCATTGAGGGAAAGTTGTAACAGAGATTCCAAAGTCCATCCACTACCTCAAAGTTTTGCTATATAAAATATGTAAGTAGGCCAATACCTTTATTTTTATCAATTAAGATATTTGCATATTTATACACTTTTTCTTATACTTCTATCCATAGCTTTGCTTCCTAAATCTTTTCTGTTTCCTTTTATCCTTTATCCTCTTGCTCACCATCCTGCTTGTCCTTCTTTGGCCTCTTTATAGTTCCTTTTAGCTAGAATACTATTGCTCCAATACCCCCAGGATCTCTAGGTCTTCCTCACTGTTAAACCCCTAGCTGCTCCCCTGTCTATGGCATTTGAACAGTCATATAATCTGCTGTGTTTGAGGATTAAGAGTGTAGGTGTGGAGTCTAGTCTCTCAATCTGGATCTAACCAATGAGACCTCTGTGTGGACATGGTCTTCTCTTGAGAATTCTGGGAAATGTGGCAATATCTCTCTTGGTTCACTTGCTTGGAGATGCTCTACTGGCAAGACACAAGGCTGACTCCCTGTGAGACTTCTCAGAGAAGAAGCCACATGGACCTACCCTGATGGAACCTGAAATCTTAAACCTGCAAAGTCGTATAGAGACTCCTGCCAGCACTGAGATGCTGACAATTCCACTGGATCCAAAGACTTTCTACCAGCTTGGCTGGTGAAAGTCCTGCATTTGGTTTTATTATATGTGTTTCATGAGTGTGAGAAGGACATTATAGATTGGTGTCAGACATATGGGCTACTCTTGGAATTATGACGTTCAACTGGACTGGGTTGGGATGTTTTCCAATGAATAATCACACTTTGTATAAAACTTTCTTATATATATAAACATGTTGATGAATTTGTATCTCTAGTCTGCCCAGACCAGCACAGCATTGTTTGATCATAATCTTTTAAAGTAATAGAAAGTTTGGTGCAAATATAATAAAGGAGGAACGCTTTAAAAAACAAGGAATCATTTCTAATTCTGTAATTTATTTATCTAGTGCTGACCCTGATGAGTGGAAAAAGGGAAACTATTAATAACTAAATGGGTCAACAGATATGCTTTGGGTTGTTAGGAAAATAGGACTTAGAGTTACATTACTTAAAGTTGTATAAGACAGTTTATCTTTCAATTCATTCTCAATATGATGTAGAAATTTTGAAATAATTAAAATAGACTTGAGCCAGAGGTCACAATGCCTGACATGCTGGTATGCCGACCTGTTCTCTAGCTATATATGTAGAACCTGACAAGGCACATCATTTTCCAAGTACTACATGACTCTTTCTTTCATAACAGCCTACTTTGACGCCCACCTAAAGCTCTTCTGAGGCTTGAAGGAGAAAATCGTCCGATGGATAAGATCACATAAACCTACTGACCATTTTGTAGTGAGTTCACAGTCACAGGTCAGTAGTCCAAGGAAGGTCTCTGCCACTGATATTTGAGGCATGGTGTTAAAATGAAGGTATTTATTAAAATATATCTTATAGAAGAAGCCATACCAAGAATTTCAGTCCTAAAAGATTTAAGTATTTGAGCAAAGGGCTGACAATCTTCTTTCAAAATGTCATTGAAAACTTAGGGAGAGAACTGAGCCCTGGTGGCGTAGTGCTTGTGTACAGGACTGCAGCCTACAGGGTTGATGGTTCAAATCCAGCAGCAGTCCTCCAGGAGCAAGGCTGGGCTTCCTACTCCCACCAGGGTTGTGGTGCCACACACACACACACACACACACACACACACACACACACACAAAGAAAACTTAGGGAGAATAGTTCTACTCTGAAATAAATGGAACTCTCATGAACTGAAACAGGCACCATGTCAACTAACCACAATAAAATATACAACTTAATCAGTATAGCTTATACTTTTGAAAAGAAATGGGACGGAGTCTGATAAAAAGTTTTAAAGGAAAATTAGCATAGAAACTTTATATGACTCCATAGAGGAGCAATGAGGCCTAAAACCTGATAAATAATATAAACTGAAGAAAAAATGCCCATATACTAGTGTGGTTAGAAGTAGCTTCCGATAAAGAGCCATTCAAATGTACAAGTAATCAAAACCCATGTCTTCATGATACCACTGCAGTATTTTGAAGCGTGAACATTAATTAAATCAACAAATTTTCTTGTCTACCTGGCTGTAAGTGATTGGCTTGACAGATAGTTTCATCCAGTTGATAGAGCTGACTGGTTGTTCTGACACCATTGCGTAGAATTAGCTTCACATCAATTTTGGCAGGAGAAATTGGAGTTGATTGATGGCTTCACAAAGTGAAAGTCTTTTATGATTGAATTCCTAAAATATTATATCTTGGATGAATCACCCAATGATCCCCATCATCAAGATCTCAGAATTTTTAGGTTCTTGGAGTAGAGATTCTTAAAAATTCTTTATACTAAAGATATGAAAATGTCAATAAGAGTATGGAATCTTAAATAACCTTTTACAAGTATTGGTTAAGACATAGAAGTGTGCAAATAATACTGTTGTACTATTATATTCAATTAAACATATTCCTTATAAAGACTGTTTTTGTTCTCTTTTATGCTTTCTTTTCTGGTAAGGTAGTTAAGTCTAAACTGTCTTTAATTACAACCTAGGGACATCTAGAATTTTTTTATAACCATGTAAGAGTGTTTTATATGGAAGCTATTTTAGACATTTCTCTAAAGATTATTGTTCCCTTATGCTGCCTGGTATAACTTTTAATTTGACAATGTCACCCCTTGCCTTTTCTAAATATGGTCAATATGAGTACTAGATGGTGGATTTCTTAACATGTCAAGTAAGTATATATATACTGCATATAAGTGCAGCCCAGAACTTTTCCTACATTGTTGCCCAGATAGTTATAGAAAGCCAACTACAAAGTTTATAGATGATAATATTTTATAGTATTGCTATCATAATTGCACTAAAAGGTGGAATTTTTAGCACTTCCTTTGCTGAAACCTATGGGTGACAGTAAAGTCCACAATACATTTGCAGAGTCCACACATGCATTAAAGCATGATTGAATTCTTCCACCCAGCCCAGGAAGAGATTGTCTCCCCATGGGATTTGCGTAGCTATGTCCTTGATGACGATCACTTTCCTGGTGGCAGCATAGCCATGAGATATGACTTGAGAATCATGGCCTGACTACCTTGGTTGAAAGTCCCTAAATCAATCTGGTAGGTTCTTTATGCAACACAATATTTGTATCCCAATCACAATCCAATTCCTGCTTCTGCATTCTCACTTGAACTGTTATGTTTGAACTCCCAACAATCATGATTTTATGACAGATTCTTTTATGTTCCAGGCTTTATTTAAGTAGCAACATGACTATAAATCTTTGCATGTAACTATGACCTCTCATTGATTATCTAGATGGTTTATCATTGTCGCCTTAATCATGCTTAAAATTTAATAAATGTTTTTAATAAATTATATTTATGATCTTGGGTCTCTTGTACACTAAATAGTATGAGTAGCATTCAAATTGGACTTTTGTTAAATATCTTACTTTCAAAAGTAATTTAATAAATGATTACTGATAAAAATATAAATTTAAGGATACAATCAGAGAAATAAATTATTATTTTTAAAGTCACATACAACTCTTTTCACAATCCAGCCATTGTATGCCAAGCACATTTGTACATTTGTTGCCATCATCATTCTAAAGACATTTCCCTTCCACTTAAGTGCTTCGTATCAGTTTCTCATTTTCCCCTCTCTCCCGGATCCCCCCACCTCATGAAATTGTAATATTTTGTTTTGTTTTGTTTTGGGGGCATCACTGCCCCTGGTGGTGGGAGTAGAAGGCCCAGCCTTGCTGCTGGATTTGAACCTCCAACCCAGTGAGCCACAGTCCCGCACACCACTGCACCATTGGGGCTCAGCCTCAATTGTGATACTTTTTAGTTATTATTTTGTCATGTCCTACACTGTCCAATGTTTCCCATCCCCCACTTTCCTGTGGTTCACCCCCCAGAGAGGAGATTTCATATATATATATATATATATATATATATATATATATATATACATACATTCTTATAATTGATTCCCCTTTTCTACCCCACCTTCCCTCCACCACTCTTACTAGTCCTGAAGGGACCATCTGTCCTAGATTCCCTGTGTTTCCAAAATCTATCTATACTGGTGTTGTCCTCTGGTCTAGCTAGATTTGTACGGTAGTATTGGGATCATGATAGTGGGGCAAGGGGGCAGGGGCATCAGAGGAAGCATTTAAGATTTAGAAGAAAGCTATATGTTTCATCATTCCTACACTGCACCCTGCCTGGCTTATCTCCTCCATGTAACACTTCTGTAAGGGGTTGTCCTGTAGCCTACAGATAAGCTTTGGGTTCGAAATCTCTAGCCCCTCCCCCCCATTTACAATGACATGATTTTTTTGTTCTTTGATACCTGATACCTGATCCCTTCAACACCACCTGATCATACAGATTGGTGTGCTTTTTGCATGTGGATTTTGTTGCTTCTGAGCTACATGGTCACTTGTTTACCTTCAAGTGTTTAAGAACTCAGTCATTATATCTTTTGATAGCTGGACACAGCTATCAACTTCCTTCACCATATTTGCTTATGCACACATTTGTATTCAGCTATCGTCTCAGGAAGGTGTGCATCATGGAATGTCAATTTAATAGATCAAAATGTTCTTGCATTGAGGAAGTACTTAAGTGAAGGCCCAAAATCCACCTGCTACATTAATACTAAACTTGTAAATATATGCATGTAGGTCTATTTCCTCCTCATCATATATAAATATTTTTACATATGTGCATTCCATTAATTAGACTTCTATAAATGCCCTTTGTCTCCTAGTGCTTTTCTCTATTTCTTTTTACTTTCCTCTTATCCCATTGTCATGCTCAACCTTCATTTGGATTTCAGTAATTCCTCTCAGTTACATTGTTCTTGATCAATCCCCACCAGGTCTCTCACACCCTCCTTGTCAATGATTTTGAATTACTTGTTGTTTCCTTGTCTCTGGTTTGGTTAACACCACCACCTTCCCCCACTGCCCCCTTTCCCATGCTTCCCACACCCCAAAACCATAAATACCTTTGTTCTTTCCTCCAGACAGTTCATCCAGCCTTTCTTATCTACATAGACCTGCAGAGATAATAATATGCACAAAAAAACAAGATATACAAAAGCAAAGTGACTGAAAAAAATTTAATAATGAAAACTAGAAAGCCAATGACAAAAACAACAAGAATTTTAAAAGAATAAAAATGAAAAATCTATCTTTAGTTCAAGGTCTATTTGTTGATGTCTAGGAGTGTCCTCTGACTTAGGCCACACCCTGACCCCAAAGCCTAGCCTTGGCACTCCCTTGAGATCTCCCTGCTCTGCAACCCCACTGTTCTGTCACATGTTCTTAGTGTTTTACCTCTGTGTGGTAGTGTCTGACAAGGTAAATCCCAACACTGTCTCAAGTGTTGTCCCCTATAAGCCCATGGATCAGCAAAGGTCCTCGTGTCTCATAGTTGGGCCAACCATATGGTCCACTCTGTGGATTGGCTGCTCTGAATGGGGATATCATCCTACAAAGTTAGTGGGCCAGGTTGTGCTTTACTCTCCCTTCCTCCCCCTTCATTTGTTCTCAGCTGCTCTGATTAGACATGTCCCTTTCTCTGAGCTGCGGTTCAGTGTTGTCCTCTAAAGTAAATTTTTCTTGGAGGAGGGACAGCTGTCCATGTAGTTCGGATTGCAACCAGGCCCTCAGACCCCTCTACTGGCTAACCACTCCATACTGGCGTGCTTCATTCACATGCCAGAACACCGTGTTGGAGTCTGGTCCCTCTTTGTGGAGATATAAGCAA
Source organism: Nesogale talazaci (assembly GCA_004026705.1). Lineage (NCBI taxonomy): Eukaryota > Metazoa > Chordata > Mammalia > Afrosoricida > Tenrecidae > Nesogale > Nesogale talazaci. The sequence goes on from PVJH01004386.1 coordinate 57,687, forward strand.
TATCCTCCTCTTGAGTGGGTTAGTGCCCTGTTCCCCACTACACATTTCTATCTTTTTGTTCTCCTCCCTCTCCTTTTTAGTTGCCTAGCATGTGTACTCTTGGATTGGTCTGGCTCCTGCCATACTACCTGGACCTCACCCCAGGAATGTTTGTATACAATAGTTACTCTCTATGGTTCTTTCACATTTTTTTAAAATTTATCTCAGCAGATTCCTATTTTGTTTGTCCTTTTATAAGTGACTTACTTCACTTAGCATAATTTCCTCCAGTTCTTCCCAGAAGGCAATGTACTTCATGTGATCATCACTGCTTTCTTGTGAGGGGTAGTACTACACTGTATGTAACACAGTTTTTAATACATTTGTCTGTTGATTAAAATGTAGGTTTCCAACTCAATGCAATTGTGATCTGTGCTACGATGAACATGGGAGCATGGTCTGGCCATTGTTTGTTTCTTGCTTCTTTGGGGTATAATACACCCAGTAGGGGGGGCTGCTGGGTCATATGGCTCAACATACAAAAGTTCATTATTATTATTCACCATATCGGCAGGAAAAATTGTAAGAACCATATGATAATATTGATAGATATGGGAAAAGCTTTTGATAGCATCCAACACCCATTCTTGTTTAAGACACTCAAGGAGATAGAAATAAAAGGAAAATTCCTCAATATTAAACAAGTTATATATGAAAAACCAACAGCCAATGTGACAGTCAATGGAGAAAAGATGAAAACAACTCTACTGAAAAAGGGACCCAGAGAAGGATGTCCCTTGTCCCCATTCCTATTTAACATCATATTGGAGGTCCTAGCTAAAAGTGTTTAATTTCCATCTGTTTTAGAAATCATCAAATTAATTTTCCTAGTGGCTATACATACCTACAGGCCCACAAGAAATGGATAAGAGTTCCCATCTCACCATAGCTCCTCCAACACTTTTTGCTTTCTGATCTTTTGAATTGGAATATCATTAAATATTTTAATGTGTATTTGTCTTATGGCTAATGATCGAGAACATTTTCTCATATATTTATTGACTATTCAGATTCTGACCTGTGAAACTTCTGTTCAGGTCCTTTTCCCACCTCCTCAGTGGGCAGTTAGTTTTTCACTTATTATAGCTTGCAAAGTATTATAGATTTTAGTAATAAGACTTTTGTCTCATGTGTCATTGCTAAAGATGTTTCCCCAGTCGGTAGGCTCTCTTATTACTCTCTTTCAATGTACACAAGTGTTTTATCTTCAGTATACCTCACGTGTCAATTTATGACTCCTCTGCATTTTTATCCTTCCCTATTTCTGCTATTTATTCCCTGTGCCAAGGTTCTCAGATGTGTCCTAGTTGCCTCACTAATGACTTTAATTTTGGGGGGGTTTACCTCAACATCTTTGATCCACATTGCTTTTATTTTTGTTCATGATGTGAGGTAGGGGTCTTGCTTCATTTTTCTGCAGGTAAATATCCATTTTTTCCAGAATAATTTATGAAGAGGGTATCCACTTTCTATTTGACATTTTTGGGGCCCTTATCAAAAATCAGTTGCCTGTAGGCTGATGTTTTTATTTCTGGGTCTTCAGCTCTTTTCCATTGTTCTGAATATCTGTCATTATACCAGTATCACACTGTTTTGACTACAGTGGTCACGTGGAGCAAGTCCTCCCACTTTGTCCTTCTTCTTGAGGAGTTCTCTGCTAATTCTGGCCTTATTTCTTCTCCATATGAAAGGTAGTTTTCCCAATTCTCAAAGGATGATGGCAGTATTCATTTCAGGATAGCATTAAACTTACATCGTGTCTTGGACAGAACTGACATTTTTACTATATTGAGTCTTCCAATCCACGAACTTGGGTTATTCTTACATTTGTTGAGGTCACTCTTGATTTCTCGTAATAGTACTCAAGCATTTTCCTCATACAAATCTTTAATATTTTTAGTCAGGTATAGCCCTAGATATTTCAACTTGTGCTTGGCTATCATAAAGGGTGCTATCTTTTTAATTGCCTCTTCTGTGATCTTGTCTTATGTGCAAAGCAGACCAACAGATTTCTGTTTGGTGATCCTGCCACTCTGCTATATTCCTCTGTTGCTTCCAACATTTCACTTGTGGGATTTTAGAAAATTTTCAATGTATAGAATCATATCATCTATAAATAATGATAATTGTGTCTCTTCTCCAAATGGATACCTTTGATGTCTTTCCTTTGTTTTATGTTGCTAGCTAGGACTTCTACTATGATGTTAAGTAGGAGTGGGAACAAGTGCATCTTTGTCTGGTCCCCTTTTTCAGTGGAATTGTTTTCATCTTTTCTTCATTGATTGTCACATTGGTCATTGTTTTTTCATATATATAATTTGTATAATATTGAGGGATTTTCCTTCTATTTCTATCTCCTTGAGTGTATTGAAGAGGAATGGGTGTTGTCAAAAGTTTTCCCCACAACTCTTGACACTATCATATGGTTTTTATCATTTTTCCTGTCATTGTGGTGAATAATATAATGGGTTTTCATATGTTGAATCATCTCTGCATCCCTTGTATGAATCCTACTTGGTCACAGTGAAATATTTTTTATGTGCTTTTGTATTCTATTGAGCAGTGTTTTGTTAAGGATTTTTGCATGAATGTTTATTAGGTATATTATCTGTAGCTCTCAATTCCTGTGGGATCATTGCCACTCTAGGTATTAGAGTCATACTAGTTTCATAGGGAGAGTTTGGGAGTCTTCCATCTTTTTCTATATATTGGAAGAGATTGTGTATGATTGGTGTCAGTTCATTCCTGAACATTTAGTAAATTCTGCTGTGAAACCATCTGACCCATGGGAGTTTCTTTAATTGACAATCCCTTACTAACTATGTTTATTTCTTCTGTTGCTATGCGTCTGCTGAGGTTCTTGATATCCATCTGGAACAGTCTAGGGAGGAATGGTGATTTTAAGTATTTATCCTTTTCTTCTATGTTGTTTGTTGTTGAATATGTTACAGGTCTTCAGAGTACTGTGTAATTATCCTTTTGATTTTATTAGGGTTTGTTTTAATGTCCCTCATCCTTTCAATTGACAATTGTTTCTTCCTTTCTTTGGTTTTATTTGCCAGTGGTTTATCAATTCTGTTAATCCTTTCAAAGAACCAACTTTTAGCTGCATTAATTTTTTCCATAGTGTTATTGATTCCCTTCTCCCGTATCTTAGCTCTAATTTTTATTATTTCTATCCTTTTGCTATTAGTAGGATTTTTCTGTTGACTCTGCTATAATCTGTGCAAGTTTTGTGCCAGCATATCAAACACAAGTCTCTCTTCTTTCTTCATTTGTGCATTTTTGGCTATCAGCTTTCTTCTGATAAATATCTTTGCTATATCCCAAAGGTTTTGGTATCTCATACTTTCACGCTCATTGGTTTCTGGAAAATTCCTGAGTTCATCTCTGATTTGGACCAATACCTACTCCTTTTGCAATAGAGAATTATTAATCCTCTAATCATGTGTCCTTGTTTTCTTCATTGTCCTTCTGGTGATTTCCAGCCTTAAGGCACAGTGGTCAGAGGGAGGCTACTGAGCACTGCATAGTGTCCCTCTTTGACTCTTGCTATGACCTGTACCCTGAGATCAATTTTGTCTGATATTTTTGTCCAACCTTTAATTCTCCATTTGTTTTCTTTTTTTTGTTTTGTTTTGTTTTGTTTTTTGGGGCATCATTGCTCTCTGGTGGTGGGAGTTGGAGGCCCAGCCTTGCTACTGGATTTAAACCTCCAACCCAGTGGGCCGCAGTCCCGTGCACAACCACTACGCCACCGGGGCTCAGCCCAATTCTCCATTTGTTTTTGTTTGCAAGCTTGAACTGTGTCTCCTATATGTAACAAATGGATGGGTTATGTTTTCTGAACCAGTCTGTTAGCCTTTACCTTTTAATACCTGAGTTCAGACCATTGATATACAGTGTAATTACATCCATCTGTGGATTCTGTGATGTCATCTTGGACCTTTATGTTGGGTGTTTTCCTACCTACTATTCATATCCATTTTTGTTTTGTATGTGTGTGGTTCACGTTTCCCTTCTTTGTACCTTTGAGCTAATTCTATTCTGGTGGGCTGTTTTCTCTTTTTCACCCTTTGGATGCAGTTGTTCCATGTGATGGTCTCTTATTTGCACTCGGTGAGTGTTGATCTTCTGCCCATACTGAATGGGAAAAGATTTTTGGTAGGGCTGGGTTTCTTTTTAGTATTCTTTGAGTTTTCCCTCATGTGGGAAGGCACTTACTTCTCTATCTATGTTAATAGATAATTTGTCCAGGTATAATTTTCATGTATTTGTGTTAGTTTCTTTCAATTTTTTGAATGCTGCACCATTTCTTCCTCTTCTTCATCGTGTCCATGATAGGTCTGAACAAACACCTATTGGAATACCATTAAATGTGACAATAAAGGTACTTTTTCCTGGCTGCTCTTATCATTTTTTCCTTTCCCCCATAGTTGGGTAATTTAACTAGTATGTGTCTTGGTGACTTCTTGGACTTAGTCTGGCTGGTGTTCTTTCAGTCTCCTGAATGTCTTATTTTCATTTATTAAGCTGGAGAAGATTACCTTTAAGAATTCTCTCACTATTTTTGCTTTTGACTTCATTGTTGTGCCTTGTTCAGGTAGTGTAGTTATTCTAATATTGCTCCTCTTCATAGTATCAGTCTGATTTTCTTCAGCTTCTCTAATTGTCTGCTTTTGCTATCTGTTGAAGTCTGCTTGGTGATCCTCTTGGTTACTGGTGCGATTCTCTGCCTCCTCAAGTCTATTCGCAAAGTCTTTGAATTTGCCACTGGATTTTGCTATTTTGTCACTTAAGTTTACTATTTCTCTTTGGTGTGTTGCTTTTATCTCCTCTATCATTTCACCCTTTATCTGTATTACTTCCCTGATATCCCATATGACTCCAAGCAACGTTCTGAAATTTTCTTTCTGTGGCAGGAAAATATCTGCTTCTTCTATTCGCATCTTTAGGTTAATGACATCTTCCAGCAGTGTCTTCTGTTTCTCCTGCTTTTTCATTGAGACTGTTGTGGCTGGTTGCTGCGTATGGACGGGTTTTGAGGTGCTTGGAGCCATTTTTCAGAGTTGAAAAGCACTGGGCTCTCTGTTGGGGTCTCAAATGAATGCTTCCATGAACTCTCAGCAGATAGCTGCCCTGGCGAGGGGGGGTGGGGGGGCTGTCAGGATACCACTGTATCTTCTTGTGATTTCACTTTTAGCATAGTCGACCAGTATTCCATTATTTGGAATGTGAGTTAGATAGTCCTCTCCTGGGATGCTGGTGGCGTGGATGTGGGTCCACACGGGTGGTTTTTCACTGGCTAATCTCTAAGAAGGCTTCCGTAGTTTGTCTCATGATGTTTGTAGAACCTTGAGTGGTGTGGGGTGTTTCCCTCTGCAAGTGGAGTGCTGCAAAGGGCATGTGGGTGTACCCTCCTTAGTGTAGAGCACAGTATCTGGCAAGCAGAATTACCCTAGTTAGAAAGATTGTGATGGAGGTCAGGCTGATGTTCCTGCAGTAGTGTGGTGCACCACTGGAGGTGGTCAGGAGTTTCTTCAGTGACTTACTGGGCTTCAAGACTTAGGCCGGAGTTCCTCAAGCTGCTTGTAGGGGAGAATCACCAGTTTCTTGTGGTATGGAGGACTGGCATGATTTCTCCATCTAGGTCTGAGCCAACAAATGCTCGCAGGACCTCCCCCTACTGTGCCTTTAAAGTAACCATAAGCAGAGGGGAGTGGCCTTAAGGCTGATAGTGGCTTGTGAAAGCAAAGAGAGGGAGAAGAGGAGAAAAAGAGAGAAAGAAGAAAATAAAGACCAGAACAAAACTTCCAAGCAAACTAACACTCAGGAAAAAAAAGCACAGACTAATCAAAAGTAAAAACAATTTAAAAAAGGAAAACAACAAAAAGGGAAAACTAAATCTGCTGAGACTGTGGCACAAAAGAGAGAAGAGATAAAGAAGAGGAGAACAGAAGAAAAAGTGAAAGATGAACAAACAAAGGAAAAAGCAACAACAACAAAAATACATAAAGAGACAACAACCCTTTGCTGTCCCATGTGTAGCATGTCTTTGTGCTGCGTGTAGAATTGTCCCTGGGGACAAGCTGTAGTTCTCCTCACTGGATGGATAGCGTTCCCCTAGGCAGAGGGTACTGGGCTGGAAACCAGTAGTGGCATGTGGAAGGAAAGAGAAGGAGAGGAGAGAAAGAGAAAGGAAAAGAAAATGAATAGTGAGAGAGGAAGGAAAGAAAAGGAAAGATAGAGAAAGAAGGAAAAAGCACACTTGTTCACTAAGACTGACTGTTTTGGTAAAGATATAAGAAAGAGAGAAAGAAAAAATAAAGGATAAGCGATAGCTGATCCCTGTTTGCCTGAATGTGGGCCCAGAAGTGTTTAAACCCTGTCCTAAGATAGCAGTCTGGTGTGCCCTTTTAATATAGGGTCTCAGTGGTGCCGGGTGGAATTGCTCTAGTTGGCAAGGTCACCTTAGAGGCCTGACAGAAGTTTCCTTAGCAGTGTGGATTGCGATAGAGAGCTGTCGCAGCAACCTTGTGTGGTTTGTGACACTCCCATAGAAGGTAGGCTCAAGTTCCACTTCCTATTTGTGTTGAGTTGCCTTAGGTGAAGGGCAGTGGCCTGGAAGCTAGCAGTGGCTTATAATAGAAAAGAGAGGGAAAGGAGAGGGAAAAAAAAGAAAAATGAAAGAAAACAAAACAAAACAAAACTGAGCCCTTTGACACCAACTGTGGTGGGAAAGATAGAAGGGTGAAAGAATAAAAAAGAAGAAATAGAACAAGTAAGGAGAACTTAGACTTGATTGCTTGACTGTGGGACTGGAGAAGTTCCAACTCTGCCTCAGTTTATCAAGGTGGTGTGTCCTCTTGATATGGGATCCCACACATGCTGGGTGGGATTACCATAGAAGACAAAATCACAGCAGAGGCTAGGTAGCAGTTCCAACAGCAGTGTTGAGTGCTGGAGTTAACTGGTATACCTGCCTTGTGCTGTATGTGGCACTACAGCATGGTGTGGGGTGGTGTTCTCCTTGAGCCCCTTGTAGGGCACCAGGACAGGCAGGACCTCCCGAACTGTGTGTAGAATTTCTGAGAGGGGAGCTGGGTTTATTATTCTTTCTAGACTATTGATATCCTAATAGCTCAGAGGTTTTTGTTTTGCTTTCTTTTTTTTTTCCCTAACCAACTAGAGTAGAATTAAATTAAATCAGCTCCCTGGCTCTGGGCTCTGGATCTGTGCTTCAGTTAGAAACTGAGACTTGCTCCAGAGAGTCTTTGCTATGTTGAAAGCCTCCAGGCATTGTAGCTACCTTCTAGAATTTCTTAGCATGGGCTGCCTTCTTATGCAAGTGTATGGTAAGAGACTACTTCTACCTGCTACCTTGAAGTTAAACAATGAACCTGGGATTCGCAGTTTTTACCAAGAAAATATACTTCTCTTTTTTATATTGGGATTATGAAGTACACTGATTTGGGGGCTGTCACATTGACCCCCAGAAAGGGAGATCCAGCTTATCAGGGAAATTGTTATCTTCTTGGGCCTCCAGAACTGAATCTGTCCTCAGGACTATGACTACCTACTTATTTCCTGCCACATTATGACCTGACTTAGGTAAAATTCCTGGTTTTTCTTTCACTCCAAATTTATGACTCCTGGCTGACACTGCTCCCTAGTCTATGAGCTCAAAGTAGCTAACAGGTTGGGGAGCTCTGGTATGGGGTCCTGTAACTAGGTCTCAGAGGTTTTCCTCACATCTGGGATTATGTCTCCTTTAGGGCTTCAGGCTGGGGAGTTTACTGCTCACGCAAAACTAGGGTATGCTCTTCAGCTGGAGACCATGAGCCCAGCAGATAGAACCTAGAACAATTTAGTGTGTTCTTGATTTGCTTTGTGAGTAGAAATCACAAAATGCAAAGACCAGGAAAGACCCGAGTACCCTAGTTCTAATGTCAGGATTCTGCTTCCCAGTCTCATTCACCTTACCTTCCAGTTTCCTGGTCTGGCAGCAGAAGATCTAGGTGGGTGAGTCTTAAATAGAGGTCATCTTCTTCCTTCTCTCACAAATTATTAAATAAATGATTTTTATTGAAACTTATAGATTATGAACTCTGATATAGTCCTAATCAGCTTAACATTAGAACAAGAAAAAACTGTCAATTGTCGGTTTAACTCAGGAAACAAGAGTGCCTGCCTGTGAGTAGAAAGCATGCCAGGAAAAATTACTTCAAATTAAAGCAATGGGATTGTCCATCACATAAGTGAACTTCAGGACTCCCACATGTACATACTGCAAAAACACCTATGTATTGCTGTTTCTGTTCTTTATAATTTAGCAGGCTAGTTTGCTGTTCAAATAACTAAGAATGTGAAATATGAAATACAATGGAAAGTTGGGAACAAAGAAATGTGAGATATTGTAAAGTAGGTTATATTTTATCTTTCAAATTTCCCCATTCTTGATGTGAGATTGTTCTTTCTGGTAGTTTGCTTTCTTAACATAGATCAGCCCTCACTGAAATCCTTCACAGTGCATTTAGAACGAAATAAAGCATTGATGTGTTCATCTATGTGAAATGTTCCCTGAACTGTTACCTCTGGCAGTCACTTAACTGAATTTAATATGGAGAACACATTGACATTGTAAAGGTTAATGATTCAGTGATTAACAATACTCATTATCTGAAAATGGTTTTAGTCATTGTTTCATAGAACAAGGGGAACAACAATTTGTGCAGTAGTCTCCAATGTCCAGAGGAAATGTCTTTATTCGCATGCTTAAAAAAGGATATTATAATTATGCTCAATCATATAGGATTACTCACAAACAGTATGCAAGGGATTCATTTTATATCTTTTTCTACAGTTTGGCACATGAGGGTTAACTGGAACAAGAAGGCTTTCCCTGACATCCAGGCAATCCACTGGCAAATAATCAGAAGAATTCAAACTATTAAGTGTAACTTGATATCAGGCGTATATGAAGACAGAGGCATAAGGGAATCTAGAATCTTCATTCAAGAAATTAGAGAAGAATAAACCCAAGATGCAGGAGGAAATGTTTGGAGTCCCTTACATTAGGCATAGGAACCCTGGTAACATAATGAATTATGCTTTGGACTGCTAACCACAAAGTCAGCTGTTCAAAAGCTATCAACAGCTTCACTTCTTGGTCTTTTGACTAAGATCAAGTGTAAAAACTATCAACAGGTATACAGCACCAAGAAAAGACTTTCTATTCTGATAAAGATTTACAGCCTCAAAAGATCACAGGGGCAATTCTACTTCACCCTATAGGTTCATTATTAGTAGGCATGAACTTGATAGCAGTGAATCTGGTTTGAGAGAATAGTACGCAAATGGTTCCATGGGTTAGACATTGGTGTACTCTTCTTATGGTTGGTGGTTCAAATACACCAGATGGCCTGTAAGAAAAAGATGAGGCTACATGTTTCTATACAGATGTACCACCCAAGAAACTCTATGGAGATATTCGGCCTTTCTTTCAGGATAAAATCAATGACTTCAAGTTTAGTTTTTTATTTATGGCAACAAGCAATGCATTAGAAGCCAACACAGATTATTAGACTGTTGTCAAAATCACAACTGAAGCGCAGGAGAAGAAGCATGGAAGAAGTGACCGGCATCAAAGAGGTCATTCTCTGCAGTCTCAGAGTGGTGCTGTGAGGATAAGTTGATTAATAGCAGTGAGATGTTGCATGTTTTAATTCGGTCTTTAACAGATTTCCAACTCCGTAAAATGTTTTCATATTTCTGTGCACTTATGCTTTTTCATCTATTTAAAAGGGAGCAATGTAATACAATATTTTAATTAAATAACTTAAGTAAAATAAAAAACTGTAAAAAGATGAATCTTATGCAAATGTTGAAAACTCAAAGCAAACCCATTGTCATGGAGTTAACATCAATGCATAGTAAACCTATAGGACCGATTAGAACTGCTCCATAGCTTTTGAAGAATCGATGTCTTTCAAGAACCAGAATGGCACATTTTGCTGCTGACAACAAATACTGACACTTTTTAGGAAATGCAAGGAAACACTTTAGTCATTCTGTGGTTCAATAAAGAAGATAACATTATTGCTGTGCTAGTCTGGGTAGACTAGAGAAACAAATTCATAGACAACCATGTGTATAAGATCTTTATATACCAGAACAATATAATATTGAGAAAGCACCTCAGCCCTGTACAGATGAAATCCATAAATCCAATATTAGTCCATATATCTGTTACCAATCTATAAATTCCTGTTAAGACTCACACAACACATGCACTGATTCCAAATGCACAAAGACCCCAGGCTAGTGAGTAGAAAGGCGTATGGATTCAGTGGCAGTGGAAGCATCTCAGTACTGGCAGAGGTCTCTACATGGCTTCTTCAGTGCCAGGGCTCCAGTTCAGTTCCATGTGTCTCACAAGGAATGTCTAACAAGGAGTATATCTGCGTCCTACCTCCAGTTAGTTATTTATCTCCAGGATGTCTCCCAATGAGGTCATCAACTGTGATCTGATTGACAGGCTAGACTTCACCCCTCCACAAGTTGACACCAGATTATGTAAATACCATAATTTCTATAATGTATGTGTTCTTCTTTTAAGCCAAATGATCAGCCTTTTTTCTATATAGCTCATTCTATGTCCTCTCAAATCTCATATATGCATATATACACAAATGTGTGTACATATATACTTTTCCAAATTAAAAATATAACAATCAAAAATAAGGAGCAAAGTTTATCCAAATACCATAGATAATCAACAGAAATAGCAGCTGTTATTGTGTTAAAAAACACAATATTATGTTATATATACAATATCTCTTCCTTGATACAATCCCTTTCTATAAATTCTACTTATAAAAGTCATTCCCAAGATATTCTTGCACACCAAGAGCAAAGGCTATCACTGTTATGCAAGCAATCTCATAGTCCTTAAGAGAACCACTGCTCGATATAGATCCACAGATTTCATGGACTATCTATCTATCTACCATCTATCAATCTATCAACTTAAACTGTCTAATTTTTCATCTATCTATCTTAGAGGTATTTTAATAGAAGGATTTTTATTACAGATGACAGGAAAATAGAAAAGTCTATCAAGTAACAATGAGACTCCTTAAAAATAAATAACTATCATCAAAATAGAATAAATTCTGGAGCCTGGGATTTGAGACCATCTAGCAGGGACAAAAAGCAAGGTGAAATTGCCCAGTGAAAGCTGAGCTCACCTACAGAATTGGCCAAAATGTCCAGCTTCCCAAAGCAGCAGTGTCTTGGCCATCATTGGACAACTATTGGCTCACCTTGCAATGATCTTTGGTGACCCTGTGAGTTATCATGGATTGCATTTTGGCTTGCAAGCTCCAAAGTTAGCAGTCTGAATTTACAAGCTGCTCAAAAGCGAAAGACGAGGCTGCATACAGTTTTAAAGACCCGAGTCCCAGAAACACAAAGAGAGGGGTTTCTTTGAGTTGGAATCAACTTAATGGTAGTGGGTCTGATAGGTATCTTATAATATTGCCATAGATTTGACAAACAATCATGGCCATTAATTTGATTCTGACTCATAGCAATTCTATAGGACAGACTAGAAGAGACATTGTGAATTTCTACATTTGTAAATCTTCATAGGAATAGAAAGCCTCATCTTACTACCTCAAAATGTCTGATAGTTTTGAACTACTAAGTTTGCAAATAGAAGTCCATACCTTACGTCCTGTGCCACCGGTGGACCTTGATTTGACCACTTGGAGGTCATGACTCCAAATATACTTACACAAACAGCAAAGTATCAGTATGTTCTCAGCCCTTCACATCTCTAGTTTCAACATGTCATTTAGCCCCATTATCATACCAAATTGAGGGATCTAGGAGACAGCACAAAAAATGGGTGATCCAGTCTGTCAATGAGGAGATAATTCTAAATTACTGCAAAGCAACTTTAACAGTAGCCAACAGCTATACCAGAAAGCTACAAAGTTCTGAATTCAACAGACATGAGAGAATTAGATAAAATTATATTATTTCTATCTCTCATAAGACATAAAATTAGAAACTATGCAATAGTGACTCCATTCTTGGTTTATTTCACCTTGTTGCAAGAGTTGCATGGCATTTTTCCAGGAATCAAGTCACACTCTGGTCAAGTCTTGCCAATATGATGTGTCAAAATGTGGAAGATTTCCAGGTAGTTGAAACACTAAGAGATCAAAGTTAGCACCAAATATACCAATTGAGCCAGGAAGAGTGATGGGCAGAGAAACACTCTAGCTTCTCCCTTCATGCTACCCTCGATGGCTTTTGAGCTTGGGATATTTGATACATCGGCTTACTACCTTTTCTCACCATGTGAAGCAGAGAGTGAGGGGTGGATTTTGGAGGAAAGATAATATTGGGATAATGAATAGCACAATAATCAAGATCAAATAATGACTATTTGGGACTTCTCCTTAAATATAATAAATTGTCATTTTGTGACTCAAATACTCTTGATATATTTCATTCTGTTTTTGTTAATGATACTATACATAGTGCTTTAAAATAACAGTGAAATATTATATTAAATTCCTAGATATTAAAAAGTCCCAAATGAGTCTTTCTGTACAAAAAGAAAGATAATGGTGAAATTATTTTTAAAGTTAGTATCTGATTTCTTGGATTTGCATCTTCTGGAACGTCCATATTCCTTGTCTGAGAACCTCATTCCTTTATCCTGCATCCTTCAATATTTTTCCATCATCAAAAGTCTTTGTCGACTTGATTCTTCTTTTGCTCCCCTTTCCCACATTAATGGATTCTTTGGATTACATTGAACACTTAAGCAAGTCAGAATACTTTTTCTTGTCTTAAATTTAGCTGTTTATCTCCCTTCATTCCATGTGGTACCTTATTTCTACTTTGCCACATGAAGTAACCTATTCACAGGTCCAGGAATAAGGTTATGAATTTCTTGGGAGATGCTTACACTGCCTGCTATATGCCTAACCTATGATTTTAATTGGATCATTGCAAACAACATCTCTAATTTGAATACATTGCATTGTGTTCATATTTTTGTCAGACATATACTAATTTTACTTGTGTTAGTAATATAAAATTGAATCAATGAAAAAGTTTTACTACCTCTTCAATATCACAGTACTGAGACATAATATTGTCTGCTTGAAGGATTGCATTATTAGTATTATTATTAGGATTCTTTTTGTTATCAACAGCTGGACATATTTTTGAGTGACTTGTGTTGAAGCAAGTTGTCACTATCCCAAACACCAAAATTGAATAAAATAAAAATTGACTTCCTAGTAAAATTGATGATTGCATATTAGTATAACAAATTTGTTGCACTTAAATGGACTTCGGTGTTTGTTCTTCTTGGTTGCTTATTCACATTTTGGAAAGGATTCTGGAACTGAATTGCAGTTGCTTTAGAAGACCAATGTATATTTTATAGTTCAATCTAAAGTGTTTACCTTGGAATTAATCCCTTTCTTCTGTCCTGATTATTAAATAGGAACCCTAGTGGCATAGTGGTAACACATTAGACAACTGGCCACAAGGTCAGCAGTTCAAAACTACTCAAGGTCTGTGGGAGAATAGCACGATCTTTGTTACCTTAAAGAGGATTGCCTTGCAGCCCTGTAGAGACAGTTCATCTGTGACCTCTAGGGTTATTATGTCCAAAATCAACATAATGATAGTGACGTGAATTATTAGATTAAGCACAAAGAAATACAATATTCTATCTATCTGATTACTTTCTTTCACCAAATTCTTTTGTTCATACTCAGATCAATAAACTGCTAGAAGAACAGGTTGTTTTATGTATGGCTGTGTAGATGCACAGTATACAGTAAGCTTCATAAAGGCTTAAAATGTGATATATTCTTTCAATTTATCAAAAATTAATACAAGTGACAATCCAACTATAACATTTTAAAAGTTATATCATTCAATTTTAAGCAAACCTATTATAAATTTAATTTAGCTTAATTATACATTGTTTAACTCATTATAGATATCATCAACATATTCAAATACTTATCATTTTTTTACTTAATGAAAATCACACAAAGCACAGACCCACCTATAGTGTTAAAATAATCATGCCCTGCATTTTTTCACTGTGCCATAGGGTCAATGACTTAAACTATTTGCCTGTATTTAATTAACAACTATTGCCAGCATCATCAAATCTCTGTGAAAGTACAGTGCATTATTTATTATATGTAAGAAATTTAATATGATATATTTATACATCTATTATTATTAGTAATAGTATAAATTGATGGCTATCAATAATGTTTTAATGAAGTTGTTGGTTAGTAGAAGTGTCAAGCAGTAGTATGATTATTTGAATAAAGGGTCTGAAGCATTGTCTGTCTGCATGATCCTGCCTGCAACCACAAAGCATTAAGACCAGAGAATGGATTCTTTCCAAGGATCGCTTTGGAGATCTAACCAGTTACTATAAAGTCAATTCTTTTCAAAATCTTGGATGTTAATATTTTATTGACATATAAATTACATCCCATAGAATTCAATAGTCTGATCATACTTAAAAGATATGTCATAACCACAATTGGCCTTTGAATATGTTCTTTTTTATTATACTCATAGATATTATCCCCAATTCAACCAACATTCCCTGCTATAACTTTAAGAAACTATTGATTTAGTTACAGTTTTTATAGATTTACCTATTTTGGATCTCATATGCAGAAAAACAAAATAATAATAATAATAATCCAAACACAATAGCAAAATATAATCATGACCAACCTCAATCATATAGGAAGCAATATTATTAAAAACTTGAGAATATTTACCATGAGTCTAAGAGATGAATAAGTAATAAGGTATTAACTTTTGATCTATGTCTGCAACAATCTACTTTCCAATGTATGTTATCAATGTTAGCCATATCATTGGGTTATGGTCAGAGTGGACTAACTTGAGGCTTAATACACATGGAGACCCCACAAATGGATTTAGACCTTCAGCAAAATCATTCCCTCTTTGGATCTTAGATTTTATTGCTGCAATCACTGGGTCACTCAGGATCTAGAAGGTATGCTTCTTCTGTATAAACTTTGCTCACACCTCATTTAAATGGTTGCTTATTTCAAGACAAGTCTTTAAAATGCAGACAACATTCTATTTGATAGTTGGGCACTATCTGATTATTTTACACCTAGGTCTTTAGTGATCTCTACAGGAGGACAAGGTTTGAGTGGGGCCACTTCATAAGAAATAATTTAGGGTTATGATTAAGTTCATACTCAAAATCCATTAATGTATTTATGGCTTATCTATCTTTCTGGATACCTTTGAGATAATTTTGTTTGTTGAAGAACATTGTAAATTGTCCCCATGAGGCATTTGAAAGTTCTACTGATAATACACAATCATATAAAATAAAAGCATTGTTGGTAAGAGGAATGTACACTTTTATAAGGCAGTTTTTGACCCCATACATGGATTTTTTTGTACCTATTGAACATGCAAGTGAGTAGAAACTATTTATAAAAGCAATGAGTGCTGAAGATAAGGCAGAACTTTCAATAAAACTCATTCACAAAGGCAAAACAACAGCTGCTAGAGTGAGGCATGTCAGCTCTGATTCAAAATAATCCAATATAAAGTTTCCAATCCTGCAAATCTTTATTGGAGTAGATAGTCTTATCTGTTTTCCACTGAGTGAATAGTAAGTTAGAACTGTGGCTAGCAGCCAACATGTGGCACATAGTAGTACCACCTGGACTCATGTTTGGAGACGAATGAAAAAATAGACATTACTGCTCTATGAGTTTGCAAACAACAAGAAATTCCCAATCCACAATCCATTTGCACAGACAACCTCTGACTCCCTGCCACCAGCACCCCCATCAATCCACTGAGACTTAAGGGAAAATACCCAAACATATCAGCAACACCTGGTACATATTTTAGAAGGGACATACTGCTAAAACAGGTTTATAAACTGGAGAACTGTACACCAGAACATCAATCTATCAACTTGCTTCTCCCTGTACATAGTTGTTTTGAGTTTCCAGGACTAAGAGTCATATTGGCAGTGTTCTCTCGCTGATGGCTCTCGACTTGAGGTAAATATGTTTGTCTCTCTCTGAACTTAGTGACTCTGAGTTCTTCGGACCAAGAGGGATACTAGAAGCAATATCTCATTAAAGGAAATGCCACTGAGTACAACCCCCAAATGCGGTGATCTTCCTTGTAAGACACTGATTCCTCGTAAGGCATTGGTACAACATCTACACTGGGTGGCCTTTGATGCTTTTATTACTATTAGCTTCATTTTTTATCTGATTTGAAGAGGTGATTCTTTCCTTTGGGAGCTTAGTGAAACTCCTACCTCATGAGATATATCTATTTTTAGCCTATGCAGAGGGAACTAAGTGTTATGTTCTAATTCCCTCCCTTTATACATGCATAACTATAACTAACTGACTAACTAACCGCATATGTTATAATACTTAAACATTACAAAAATAATGTGAAATCTTCTGGTCTTGTGGGATTTTCTTAAAACACAAACTTATCCTTAACCTAATGTTTTAAATACCATTTATCTTGATGGTAAGCCTTCTATCTTTAAGGATATAAACCAGGTCATAGTTTCTGTTCTTTTCTTGTCTGCTTTTCATATGCCTACATGCATTCTAGCCATGTGAGAAGAGCTGATGGAGTAGTACTTGGGTTGCTACTACAAAGTCAGCAGTTCAAAACTACCAGTTGCTCCATGGGGAAAAGTTGAGGCTTTATATTCCCTAATGAGTTATCTCAGAAATGCACAGAAACAGTTGTTCCCTGTTAAACAGGGTCACCATGAGTCAGAGTAAACTCAATGGCAGTGAGTGAAATACCTTCTCAAGCAGGGTGGAAAAAAGTTTATAAAAGACACTTTCCAGAATCGATAAGAACTATAGACATTGCATAAAACTTTTAGAATAAGAACTAAAGATACAACTTCTACACAGCTAGTAGAAGCCTCAGAGAGAAAGAGAGAAACAAAATTTCTTTTATAAGTAACTGGAGGACATCTCTATCAATCATTTCAATTTGAGTAGTGCACCATTAATTTTGTGTATTTATTTTCATTAATTTTAGGTCCCAAATTTCACATCTGTGTTCTTGGCTATACATTGAATTGTATCATGAAAGTTTCTATGAATTTCTGTGTTTTATCTTGTGTGGATTTCTGTGGGTGGATATCAAGTGGACAATTGCATACTCTTGAAATGTCTGCTAATAAATAGAATGTTGTGGTGGTTCTCTTCAAACTCATAGTTTGAACCTAAGAATATGACCTTTCCTATCTTAGTTTGCTATGTTATGTATGTAGACTAGGCTCTGTATTATGGAAAATACGATCGCTTGAAGCAATGGAAGGATGGAGCTATTCAAGCAAGATGTTCAAGGACAAGTTCTAGAAGAAGAACTCCAAAAGGCAACTAGCTTTTGCTTTCAGTTGTTAGTAGGACAGACACCAAATGGCACATACATGTACACACACAAACACCTACACACCATGACACTTTATCTCCCTTGACTGAGAATGAGCCGCTGACACCTCTCGGTCAAGTACTAGGAACTTACTTTGAATTGTTTGTCAAACAATCAACATTTTCTTTCCCTGAGAAATTTTTTAAATCTGTTTAAGCCAGGAAGCAGTCCCCTCTTTTTTTTTTCTCCCCTCTCTCTATATTTCATGAATAAAACTCATTACATAGATGGAATTTAGATGACTAGAACGAAATCTGTCAAAACTATGTTTGGGTGCTGACAGAAGGCCATTTGATGACTGTTGCAGGCCAAGATATGGAAGCGACAAGGGGCCACCACTGGGGTCTTAAAGCCCCTGCCACTGAGTCAATTCTGACTCGTTGCTACCCTGTAGGACACAGTGCAGTTCTCTCTGTGACGTTCCAACACTGTAAATCTTTCCCAGAACAGAAAACCTCCTATTTCTCCTAATTCTGTAGCTAAAATAGTTTTCAGTCCTGGATTTGACTGCTTCTCCTTCATCTAGCTGGAAAAGTGGGACTAATCCATTTTATAACATACTCTGCCCAAGGGCAGCACTTTTCACATGGCCTGTCAATGGTCAGAGAAACACTCATTGGAGGTTAAATCTATGTGGGGACTCAAAGGTGGATTTCAGGCTCACACTAGGAACTGCAACCCGCTGCAAACTTGGAGTTTAAACTTAAAGAAGTTGTTAAAAGATTAAAATGACAGTGAATGATAAACTTCTTTTAGAAACGACTGTATTGGATAATTTGAAATATGTATATTATTCTTTTGAATTAGATGAAGGTGCTTTGGTGGCAATGCCAGAGAAGCATTGGACTGCTAAGCACAACGGGTAGCGTTAAGGTGAGCAGTTTGAAGCCACCAGTTGCTGCTCCTCAGGAATATGAGTTGTCTGCTGCTGTCAACATTTACAGTCTCAGAAATCTGCAGGGGCTGGAGGGTTCTGCTCTGTCCTACAGGCTTGCTATAAGTGGAAATATACTCAAAGGGAAGGAGTTCATAGTTGTTAAAGTAGATAATTCGATGAAACATTACTGTGTGCTATTTGAAGCAAAGTTCTTTGACATCATTTGTGATTATTTTTTCTTTCAACAATTGTGAGTCATTTTGCTAACACTTTTGCTTATAGATTTTCAAGGAGAAAATTATCATGAAGTTTTAATAGTGAGGAAAATCAAAATTTTCTTGGGCACATGCAATAAAATGAAAAGACAATTTTCTTCACATTTGCTTATGAACATATTTGACTTCAGTGAGCATCATAGAATACAAGATTAATAGAACAACGTGTTCTTGCATCGAGGGAGTGCCTGGGTGGGGGCCCAAGGTCCAGTTTCTAACTCAGTACTAAACCTATAAACATACTACCTGGATTTATTCCCTCTTTATAATATATGGTTATATTTACATAAGTACACGTCTGTGTTTAGACCTCTGCACGTGCCTTTTGCCTTTTAGTTCCTTCCTCTGTTTCATGCTGCCTTCCTCCTATCCCACCATCATGTTCGACCTTCATTTGAGTTTCAGTACTTCCTCTCTGTTACATTGCCCTATCTTAAGACTTACCAGGCCTCCCACACTGTCCTCGCCACTGATTGTAGACCACTTGTTGTTCCCCCATCCCTGAGCCTGCCCATGCCCCCCTCTCCCCTGTGTGCCCCAGGAACCGTCGGTCCAGTCTTTCTCTCCTCCCGACTATCCAGCCAAGAAAGGAGTGCTCCTTTCTTGATTCAGTCCATTTTGGGGGCTCAGACCATATTTCTTGCCTACCATATGACCCCAAAATATCCTCTATCATTGTCTGCTTCTGTAGGGAGACAGTATGACAAGTCCTGTGGTTGTTTGCCCAGTCCCCCCTATAGTGTAGGTCCTTGGAGGGGTGTGGTCTTTAGAGTCTGGGGTCTCAGAGCCTGAAGATAAACAAATGGCCATCTAGCTGAGAAGTAGACAAGCCTGCATGGAAGAAGTGACCATGGGGTGTCAATAGGACAAGGCCTCGGGCATCAAGCAGGAAAAAAGTGGTATCAGTGTGTACGCTCTCTCCTGAGATGATCACTGAGGACATGCGGAGAAGGAGCAAGAGTGGTGAAAATAGCTGATGGTATCTGGCTGTCAAAAGATACAACATCTGAGAACTTAAAATCTTGATGGTGAAAAAACAGTCATATGGCCCAGGAACAACAAAGCCC
This sequence comes from Nesogale talazaci, assembly GCA_004026705.1. NCBI lineage: Eukaryota > Metazoa > Chordata > Mammalia > Afrosoricida > Tenrecidae > Nesogale > Nesogale talazaci. The sequence goes on from PVJH01004386.1 coordinate 77,486, forward strand.
ACCATAGAAGAAGCACACCAACCTATGCGATCATGATGGGTGGAAAGAACCCGATATCAGACATCAAAGAACAAAAATCATATCATTATGTGCCCATTCTCCCGACATGATTGCTGAAGACAAAAGGGAGCAGACACAGACAGAGCAGAGGAATTTGATGGCGCCCAGCTACCAAATGATAATGTATCTGTAATCTTGAAGGCTTGAAGGTGAACAAGTGGTCATCTTGCCCAGAAGCAACAAAGCCCACATGGAAGAAGCACACTAGCCCGTGTGATCATGGGGGGCCAAAGGGAGCAGATACCAAGCATCAAAGAACAAGAATCACATCACTATGAAGGAGGAGGAGACTCAAGGCCCACTTGTGGTAATTGGACAGGGGATTCGTGTGGGGAGAAGACAGATCAGTCAAGGTGCTGTGAGGTGGCGATGAAGCATATAACATTCCTCTATTTTCTGAAGGCTCCCTCTCCCAAATTATCCTGGTCCCAATTCTACCTTATAAATCCAGCTGGACAGGAGGAGGTACATTGTTAGAGATGGGAAATGGAAACACGGGGAACCCAGGATAGATGAGCCCCTTGGGGCTAGTAGTAAGAGTGGAGGTACTAAATCAGTGGAGGGAAGGTGGATTAGAGAGGGGCGGCCAACTACAAGGTTCTACACATAACCTCCTATTGGGAGGACAGATATTGGAGGAGTGGGTGAGCAGAGACATCGGGCAATGTAAGATAGGTCAAAACAATAATAATCTATAAAATATTGAGGGTTGGTGGGGGAAGGGGTGTGAGGATGGAGGGGAAAAGATGAGAAGCTGATGTAAAGGTCTCAAGCGGAAAAGTAAATGTATGGAGAATGATGACGGCAGCAGGCATGCCAAGGTGCTTGGCACAGTATGTGTATTTATGTATTATGAAAAATGATGTATGAGCCCCCAATAAAATGGTTAAAAAAGAAATACCAATCTGCTTCAATAAAGATGATAGCACAGAAAATCTTAAAAACATGAAAAGACAGGTGGGAAACGAACTGACAGAGTATCAGAACTTAGTCTGAACAAATCTTAGCAGAACACCACATTGACCATTTATATACAGTTTCCAGTGGCTTGCTTCTTCAATCCAAACCGACCTCACTCCCTTAGATTTGATTCCAACTCAAAGTGCACTGGTTATATGCTTGCCCCCAGGTCAGAAGTTTGAAACTGCCAGTTTCTTCACAGAGAACAACGAATCTTTCTATTCCTGTAAAGAATGACATTTTCACCAGACCCTTAACCTGTGGGCAGATCTACAAATGGACTTTGGGTTTCCACTGTCATCAATAGCATTCTGCAAGCCACATGTTCACAATTTAAACTCTGCAACCATTCCCTCCTTCAAATTTGGATCACACAGTTGGGTGTGCTTCATCCATATGGACTTCTCACTGATATCTCATTTAGATGGCTCTTTGAAGTCAAGCCTTTATCATTCCAGATGATATTCTTTTTGCTAGCATGTGCATCAACTAATTTCTCTTTCATACATTGCTGTGGCAATCATTTTTTCACTAAGGAGAGCATGGAGCAGGACCATGTATTAAGAATTAATTATTTTTTTGTTTGGGGTTAAATTAAGTATAAACACTAAGTCTATCCATGCATCAATATATGTCTTTTTTTCATCTTAATGTTATTAATGTTATTATATGTTACAGAACCTTCTTCATCATGCTCCTGGGACAGCACTTTCCCTGTCATCAAGTCAATGATTAGGACCAAGTGACTTTTAGGGCATGGTGTACTGTAAATATGAGTTCCGGGGCCTGCAGATCTTCATAGGAGTAGAAATTGTTTTCTTTCCTATTGAGTTGGCTGGTGATGTTGAATTGCTGACTCTGCAGTTAACATCCCAATGCGTAACTACTGTGCCAGTTTTGAACAGCCATGTGTGAATTCTTGACTTGCCCAGGTTAAACTCTCAAGTGACTGGACACTATTTACACAGCCAATAGGGGTTAGTGATAAGGGAAATCTTCCAAAAACATTCACTCACAATAGCAGAGCCTTGCCTACCAGATTATTATATAGTATAATGAACCACAGAGTACATTAAAATAGCATTTGAATAGCCCTGTTACCTAACAGAGAGCATTGGAAGTAAATTACGGCAGATGAAATTAGGTCAAAATGTATTATCTTATATTTAATCTTCCTTGACTCGCTTTTGTTTGTTTTTTTAAGGGATGAAAACCTTGTCAAGGGTCTTCCTCTTATTCACTTTGCCCCACGTAATGAACCAAGACATTCTGTCTCCAAGCCCTGGTTTCTCTTTCCATTGGGACCCACAGACTTGACAGGTGCCAACCTTGTGTTCTGGCTATAGTTCTTTCAAGATAGATCTCTTTTTTCTTTTGGTAATTGATGGTATTTTTAGTATTCTTCCCCAGCACCATAATGTAAATGCATACATTCTTTCTTAGTTTTCCTTATTCAGACTCTAACTTTTACATACACATGAGACAGCTGAAAATAGCTTGTTCTGGGTCAGACACACCTCTCATCACAGTGACATCCATGTTCCTCCACACTTTAATGCTGTCTGTACAGCAGATTTACCTAATGAAATTTGTTGGGCGATGTCTTGACTGATGTTTCCTTGAACATTAATTGTGGATTCAAGCAAGATAAAATTCCTGTCAACATTCTTTTCTCTGTTTTTCATGATACTATTCTTGTTCCAGTTGTGAAGATATTTGTTTTGTTTTTATATGGAATTATTTTGGGCCCAGTTGTGATGATATTTGTTTTGTTTTGTTTTTATATGGAGTAGTTGTAATCCACATTGAAGGTTGCAATCCTTTATGTTTGTTAGCAAGTGCTTCAAGTACTCTTCACTTTCAGCAAGCAATGTTTTCTCCATATCATAGATTGTTCACAAATCTTCCATTTCTGGTGCTGACTTCTTCACAGTCCAGCTTCTCTAATTATTTGTTCCATAGTCAAACTGTATAATCAGGGTTAGAAGACATAACCCTGATGCACAACTTTCTTTCTTTATTTTTCTGTAATTCTTTCTTTTTATTTATTATTAATTGGGATATAATACCACATCATCCAATAGTTCATTCACATCAAGTAATATTGTACAGTCAGTTTCCAGATGTTCTTTTTCAATGTGGGCTTCTTGGCATCATCTCCATATTACCTCCCATCCTACCAGACCACTGTATTAGCCCCACCCCACCCCAGCCTCAATCCCTTCTTTTACTTGCTGTCCTGATAGGTTCATCAACTTTGGGTTTCATAGTCCAAAAGGCAGAAAAAACTTGTAACACAACTACAAGAGGGTGACCTCCAAATAACATAACACCTCTGAAATACACTCTAATATGAACAAGCAAAAGTCAAACAAAACAATACAAGTCAAAAATACACAAAATTTTGGAAACCAGGACAGGCTGCATCATAGTGGAGACTACTGACAAAGTCCTAAGTGTTCCAGTTAGATTTATGTCTTTTATCTGCTATAGTCTCCCAAGGACTCTGTTTATTGATCACTTTCCTCCCGTCTCTCAATTTAAAATAAGGCAAGTTCTTCAGAGGCTGGTTTTCTATGTCATCCTACAAATGAAGCTTCTTTTCTATGTCGTCCTACAAATGAAACTTGAGTCCCCACTGCTGTGTTTCCTTGTTCGGTTTGAATGACTGCCACTTGCTCCATGGATATGTTCTTCCTGAACACAGTTAAGTGTTCTGGAATTTCAGTTCTTAATGCTATCTATAATTGGTTATGATCCACCAAGTTGAATGTTTTTCAAATCATCTATAAAAAGTAAGCGTTTTTTTGTATTCTCTGCTCTGAGCTAAGATATATCTGACCTCAACGATGATCCCTTATTCTATTCTTGAGCCTTACCTGCATCTCGCCTTCATTTCTGGCAGCTGTCTGTCAATAGGCTACTGTAGATGTTGCATGAGCTTCAGTAAAAGTTTGCTTGAGTGTCCTATCAGTGGGATTCTTTGAAAATTTCTGCATTGTGTGGGGTCACCTTTCTATGGAATTGGAAGTATAAAAACTATGGTTAAATGGGGTTGGCTCCACCCAATGCCTACACTAAGTGAAAATTACCTGTTGATGTCACCATAAAGGAGTTGCAAAGGAATCAGCCATACATTAGACACCTATGAGGGCAATTCAAAGCTGAGCATGCTCAGACTCAGATCACCGCGGTTCGGGTGGAGATTAAGTTGAGCACACCCTACTAGACACCAGCGATGTTACAGCAGAGGTATACCTGAACTTAGCCACTGAGGTTGGTAATGCCCTCAACCAAGCCCCCTCAAGTAAGGTAGGATGGGTAAAGGCAGGGCCCAAGGGCAGTTCCTCTCTTAGCTCTGCACTCTGGTTCCATGTTTCTGGAGTCATCTTCAGTTGTGAACTCTTGTGCGACCCCCACAAGGACAGAGACATTTCCAGAGACAGCATGTATTTTTTGAGACCGTAGTACCTCAACCTTCCCTTTCCCTGATTAAAAAAACCCTTGGATTTACAAAAGTGCTTTCAGCATTGAGAAGCAAGAACTAAAGTAAACCATCCCTGAAACCTAACATTTTGAGTACAAAATATGTTAATTTTTTTCCAATCAGTTAAGCAGGTACTTGTCTTCCCAATTTCATAGAATAGTGAGTGCTTCCAGTGCTTAATTAGTGTGTTGAAACATTTCAAAGAGATCCAGATAATACAATTATGATCCAGATTTATCTACCAATCCTGAAAGTATTGATGAGAATTAAAGAATTCTACTAATGTCTTAAGTCAGGAATTGGAAAAATATGCAGTATAGCTACATGGATAAATATTGGTAATCAGAATGTGAAAGTTGGAAACATATAATTTGGAAATACAATTTTGGTAATAGTAGTAAATCTGGGGAACTTTTGATAGAATATTGTAAGAACAATGACTTCCTCATCCCCTCACCACATACCTTTTGTGAGTCAGGAGGCTGACTTTTTGTATTAACTTTAGTCAATGTAAAGCTATGCAAATATCTAGTGCTGGTGTTTAATTGTGTCCCATAATGAAGTGAGACACACAGCGTTAGCACTCTTTCAAAGGGGGTAAGTTATCTTCCCATTCAACTTAGAAAAAGACCCAGTGGCACAGTGAGTCCAGTGTGAGGCTGTCGATCCGCCATCTGCAGGGCAAGCCTGAAAACCAGGCATAGAAATATCTGTCTACCTTCTTGGATTTTGTAGTTTCAGAAATCCTGGAAAGCAGTTATAATCTGCCTATAGGTTTGCTGTTCAGCAGAATCAACACATTAACTAGGTTATCATATTTTTAACCAAAAAGTCAAACTTTTAAAGGCATTTAGAAGAGCTAATTTCAACGAGTAAGAAAAAGCTTTAAATAATTGAGCTTTAAATTTTGTAGTATACAAAAAATTTCAAGGTCATTAAATAATTTGCTGATATTGTTAAAAGATTTTAATTTGAAGTTGGCATGCCTTTTTTACAAAAATAAATGTCTTTTTTCAGGAGTGACAAATACTGTTTAAATTTTTCTCTATTTCAAGTGTTACTACTAGATATATGTGTTTTTAGCAAGCACATAAAATATGGCTTATAAAAATTTTACTTTTTAACAATGTCAAATTTATTTCCCTAATAAATCAATCACCATATTCACAGAGCTTTATAGTCTTGGGAATTAGTTAAAGGGCAGTAAGTAAGAAATGAAATTAGTCCAGTGAGATAACATCAAATTTTCTTTATCTGAAAATCTTGATTCCTGATGGGCCGGAACATCTCTTGGTGACATAGGTAATAATAGTCCCATCTCAAGTAGTCACAGCATATTTTGCTACTTTAGAAGGGTAAAAATCTCTCAGAATTTCAGAAGAAATTCCCTTAGATATCAGGATGATGGGGACTGTAGGGGTGTGCAAATGCTGGTTGGGATGTGTCTTTTTATATGCAAAAAATACTTTTCATGTATGTCCTTGGTCTTCTTCTTATCTAACTAACACATCTGCTCTGTCTTAACTGCAAATTTTACTTCAAAACCAAAAAAATATTTTAAAATAAAATTAAGTTTCACTTAAAACAATTTCTATGTATTATCTGACTCTAATAAGTTGTTCTATATATTTTCCATTTAAAATTTATGTCAATATGCAATAATAGTAATGTTTGAAGCATTTGTAAATGATATATTTATTTGCTGTTGTCAAACTATTCATTTGCCTAATTAAAGTTTAAGACTTTAAGTTTTTTGATGAATGTATTAATGTTAATTGCATAATGCAGAAATAGGTTTCATGACATGAAAACCAAAAAAAATTTTTGATTGCTAGATTGAAGTGATATTTTATTCTTTAAATTATCTGGCTTCTAAGACACAGGTAGATTATGTTCTCCAAACTTTTTAGAAAAGTTTGAAGATTAAATGTCTTCCATCAGAACATTATGAAATCCTGACAATTCAAAACAAATCAAGTTGTCATGGAAAATACACTTGCTTCCTGTTGCCTTGATCCTCACTCCAACCTCCGAGGAACTTTTTTACAACATTTTGTATTGTTCTAGGACAAATATGGCATGTGATTGGACCTGGTAAGTCATCTAAGGAGGTTGCTTATGCATTTTAAATATTTTTGAAGCATTTTATTGGCACATAATCCAGATATCACATAATTTAATAATTCAGTCAAATCAAGAAAACTGGTACTATCATTACTCCAATCAATTTTAGAATAATATCTTATTACTTTTACTCATTGTCGTTAGCTCCCTATTTCACTTTAACCCTCCCTACCATACTCCCCCAAAAGCCATTAATCCAGTTATTTTCTCTACAGATGCACCAATCCAGGATTTCATACACAAAAATGCACAAGCACAAACCAAGAAGAGACAAGTTAAAAACAATAACAAAAAAAATAGAGACAAACTCAATTGAAAGGAAAATGAAAAATGCAAAAACTGAAACAAATTTAAAGAGGTCCAAAAAGAGATCAAATTAAGTTCAATTTTAATCTAGCCACATCTGCAGTAAAACACTTCCCAATGCATCCTGCATGATAACACGGCTACTCACATCCCTGCTCTGTGGTCAGAGAGGACTCACAAGAGAGGCTTGTGTTAGTTCAGGTGGACTAGAGAAACAAATTCATAGACATGCATATGCATATAAGGGAGAGGTTTATATTCAAGAAGAAGGGAACATTGAGAAAGTATCCCAACCCAATCCAGTCCAAGTCCATAAGTCAAATATTAGCCCATCTGTCTGATACCAATCCATAAGTCCTCTTCAGACTCACAAAACACTTGCAATGACACCAGGACAGTCACAGGCCAGTTGGTGCAGTAGAAGCACCTTAGCACTGACAGGGGCCTCTCTGTGGATTTTTCCACATCAGACATCTGGTCCCATCAGGGAAAGCCCATGTGACTTCTCCTCTGGCTCCTCCACTTCTCAGGCCTCAGGGTCCATTAGCATGCTGCCACCTTTTCTTGTGAATAGAGCATCTCCCATGGACTGAGTTGATGGTCTCTCATCTCCACAGGGGAAATATCAAGAGATTTCCCAGAAATCTCAGAGAAAGCCATGCCCACACGGAAACTTCATTGGCTACTCATTGGCTATCTCCAGATTGACAGGCTAGACTCCACCCCTACACTCTTAATCAAATTGGCATCAGAGTACATGATTGTCACAAGGTTTAATCCACATTCATTTCCCATCACTTAAAAAAAAGCAAAAACAAAACCTAAGCTAAAACAATAACATTGGTCAAAAGAGATATTGAATAATAAAAGATTACATTTTAGCCTAACTATATATACCATAATTAACTTTACAATGCTCTCTCTCTGATAACAAGAGGATAGACATCCTTATCTATCTTTGTAGGTAACTCACTAGAGGCTTAATCTATGTGTAGTCTCTCCTAATGGATTTTGGACTTCCACTATTGTCTATAGTCCCCTGCAAACCAGATGTTCACAAATTAATTTCTGATACCATGCCCTCTTTCTGGTTTGCATTTTATTATTTGCAATCCTTGAATCGTACATGTATGCTTCTTCGAGATGGACTCAGTATTTGCCTCACTTACATTGTCGCTTGTTTGAAGACAAGACTTTAAGACTCCAAATGCTATTGCATCTGATAGCTGGACACCATCTAGTTCCTTCCCCACACTTATCTATGATACCCATCTCTTCAGTGCTCTCTTCAGGAGTGTGCGCATCAAGTAAGTTTATATCATAAGAACTAATTATTCTTATATTGGGGCTAGCAATCAATATGAGCCCAAATTCATTCATATATCTATGATTTATTTATGTATCTAGTTCACTTTATAGATATCATTATCATTTTATGCTATAGAACATTATCCATCACTACTCTCTGGCACAAGGTAGTGCTATTGATTGTGTCATTAATCTAGCCAATACTGTAGCATTTAAGCCATTCTTGAGAAAAGAAAATTATACAAGCATAGACTAGCTGTGTAGGACCATACGTGAACTGTTGACCTGTACAGATTAAACTCTTAAATGACTGGGTACTATTTACACAAAAAATGAGCACTGATAAGTCAAAATTTTTAATAATATTTATTGACAGCAATAGAATCACGCTTACCATAATTGTTTCTTTTTCTTAATAGGCATTTATATATTGTGACTATTTTTAGTTAATAGGTTAGAGTTTCATTTATTTTAATTTCACATTTGCTCATTTGAATCTATGGACTTACATATAAATATAGATGAGATTTTTCTTTTTTTAACATTGAATCTTAAGTTGGACTATATTGTACTAATTAAAAATTATTGAAATCTTGAACTTGGAACCCACCAGATTAAACGGAGGTCTCCAGAGCCTTTGAAGGTGACTAGATTCAGAATTAAAACTGATTTTTATTTGGGAATATTTTGAGTATCTTTATACTTTACTTTCTGTTTATAAGTGGCTACTTTTCTTATTTCTTTTAGATTGTCTAACTGGTGGGTTTTGATATCACGATTATCATGTTGAATACACCTTTCTTTTTTTGAACACACCTTTTTAGCAAACTTAAAAAAATTAATGGTAGCAATGGAAAAAATCAATGGTAACAATGACTAAAGGAGCTAATGATATATACTATGATTTACAAAATAAAATTACAGTAGGATTTCTTGCTAAGTTTTCCAAGGAATAGTTTTGTGTCTTGACAGGTGAAGTTTTCAGTGTCTGTATTCATGTCAAACCTGAGGTTTCTACAAATGTACCTCCTATTGGTATTATTGAGACAGACTGATGCCAATTGATTCTTGTTATTCTTGAAATAGAATACTTCAAGTTTTAGTCTCCCAATTTATTTTCAGGAATGTGGTGCAGTTAGTACTGCTGACATTTCTGTTTTACCTCGACTTTCCCGGAATTTGGGGTAATTCATAAAAGCCATTTGTGCTCATATGTCAGTTTTTTTTTTAACTTTGGAGCCTGGAAAACCAAACAAATGAATAAAAAACTGATGTCTAAGTGCCATTTTTAATTGAAATGATGAACAGAAAAACCAGTGGAAATTTTTGTTATGAGTGTTGTACACTTTTGAAGAATTCAATTTGCTTAAAGGGAAAAAAATAACCCTCCAAGGAAAAAGTAAAGCAGAAAAGCAGAGTCGTTGATTTAGATGGAGAGCAGGTCAGTAATCATTTAATCAGGTGTCCAAGACAATTTTATAATGTGTCTGTTGTATGCTTATTTGTGACTCACTTGTTGCTCAACCTAGTCTGAGTCAGTCTTTTCTTTTGGAAAAGTGATGAGAGGATCATGTAGCTCCCTAAGTGTGGTTTCAAACACAAAACCAAAAAATAAATCAGCAAAAAGCCCTCACTGTCAACAAGTTCATGCTGACTCATAGTGAGCCCCTAAGGCAGGATAGAACTTTCCCTGTGAATTTCCAAGCCGGTAGCTGTTTAAGGGAGTAGAAAGGACATCTTTCTCCCATGGAGCAGCTGGTGGTTTCAAACTGTTGATCGTTTGGTAGGAGTCCCATATGACCAACCCTATGCCACCAGTCTAATTTGCTCAGATTCTCCTTCAATGAGGATCAATGAACATCAATGGAAATTCAAGATCAGGGGATGGGGAAATACGTCTATTTCTAAAATTATTTCACTTCTCTTGGTATGTTAGCTAAGGAAGTACAGTTTACCCTTGCTAAAAAACTTAATATTATTTCATGTATTATACAGCTAGCTACATATTTTTAACTTAACTTTATGTTGTTGTTTACCACGTGTCATGCATTAAGATCTTTGGATTGTAGAATGTTCCTTTGCAAGGTGTGCAGCATTCCCATAGGTCACAACAGAAGGACTCATATTCAGCTATATTTAATGTAATTATACTTTATGCTAAATGCATTTACTTCAGATGAAAGCAATCTTGACTTAAGGCTGGAATACCCTTGTGTGGAAGAAAAGAATGTCTATCCCAAGGTGACACACTTTGAAATTAGTGGACTCTATTGCTTTTGAAATTTTTGAAAAATGTAAAACTTATGATTGTCATAGATTTGTGGTTTTTGCTTTTGCTATATGTTTTAAGTAAACTATTAATTGTGCCTTAGTGAATGAGTATTATTGAAATTATTGCCTTATGTCTGTCACCTGAAATGCAGGTATTTTACCTGTAGCAGTGCAATTTACCCACTTACAGCCAGAGGAATAAAGAGTTTTCCTCGAGAAATTTACCAATGAGATCACAGCAGTACAAAGCAGACTGTCTCCATGGTGTCCTATTTGAAATCAGAATATATAGAGATTGCATACCTTCTTGGATTTTGGAATTTAAACTTTTGGTAGTAAGGTACAGATGTTTTTCATTAAATAAAATTTCAGAATAACCACAGAAAACAACTGTTGATCTTAAGCATACAAACAATGTGGCTCATTAAGTCTTGGGCCAGTCTCAGGATGTCATTAGTGATGAGGGAGATAACAGGGCCTAACATTTAACTCAAAGAGGAAGACTCTCAGCATCATCTGGCCCTTTTTGGTGATACATGCATCTAACGTGTCTGTTTTTAAGCAAACTAGTAAGTTATAAAAATTTTATAGAGACTGTACTAAGTAAAGAAACTTTAGATCACTGAATTTTAAAAAAAAGTCATTTTATTGGGAGCTCTTAAACTTTTTATCACAAGCCATATGTGTCTATATTATGTCAAGCATATTTGTACATAATGTAGCCACTATCATTTTGAAAAAAATTTCATTCTATTTGAGCCCTTGATAGCAGTTCCTCATTTCTTTCCTCTCTCCCCAACCCTCCCTCCCTCATGAACCATTGATAATTTATAATATGTGTCCATGTCTTACACTGACCCCTTGTTACCTCTCACCCACTTTTGTGTTGTTCACCCCATGGGAGGTGTTAATGTATCAGTCATTATGATCAGTTCTCCCTTTGCCCCCCTCCCCCACTCCCCACCTGACATCACGTACTCTTCTTTTTGGTCCCAAGGGGTTATCAGTCTTGGATTCTCTGTGTTTTGAGCTCTTTTCTGTGCCAGTGTACCTGCCCTGGTATAGCTGGATATGTAAGGTAGTATTGGGAGCATGGCAGTTGTGTGAGGAAGCATGAAAGAACTAAAGGAAAGTGGTATGTTTTGTCGGTGCTACACTGCACCCTGACTGACTCATCTCTTTCTTGAGACCCTTCAGTGAGGGGAGGTCCAGTTGTCTACAGATGGACATTGAGTCTCCACCCTGCCTTTCTCCTCATTAGCATCGATACAGTTGTTCTGGGACTTTGATGCCTGATACCTGATCCTATCAACTTCTCATGATCGCACAGATGGGTGTGTTTCTTCCCTATGGACTTTGGTGATTCTCATCTAAATGGCTGCTTGTTTATCTTCAAACCTTTAAGACCCCAAGTGCTTTGTCTTTTAATAGCTGGGTACCATCAGTTTTCTTCACTACATTTGATTATGTACCTGTTTTGTTTTCAGCAATTGAGAACATGGAATTTTTTTCTAACTACATTAAGTAAAATGTCTTGGGCTACATAATCACCATTGCTTCCTTAAAGTTTTATTGGTATAAACACATATTTTAGTCAAAAGGACTTTCTGATATATCTGTTTCTCCTTGTTTTCTCATAAGTATTTAAATTTATACTCTTTGGCTAGATTAATGATGCTATTAATATTAGAATTATCAATTGTCCCTTAGAGGTTTCTTATAATATTATTCCTCAAGAATGTCATATGCCATAACTGAAATGGATCATATATTTATGAATGGATTTAATTTCACACTTAATCCTAAGTGCTAACTTCAAAACAGTCAAGTCTATTATAGCACCGCTTAATAATTACCCTCATAGGATGACTACTAAAAATATGGGTGCAGACAGGAAATGAAATAGTTTCTAGATATCAGAAAGAAAAGTGTCTAATGTTTTAGAAACATGTATCGAAGACAACATTTACAGGAGATTTTGACTGACCCAGGTATTAGTATTTTGCCAAGTTCCCCGGGGAATTTCAATGTGTATTCAATCTGAAACATCTGTGCTTTTAAGGGAACCATTGAAATATTTTCTTCTTCTGTTTGTCTAGGAATATCCAACAAGATATTCCAACTCTTCCACTGCCTTCCCATCAGGTACTAATCTCTCCATTAAGGCTGATATGACAGACTGTGTGACTGACCTCTTATCATGCACTTTGTTTTCCTTAGCAATGGACTTATTTTCAATAATCTCATATTCAATAACATTGATAATTGTAAAAGATATGGTAAATTTTTAAAGTGGATGTGCTCCAAATTTGATCATGCAGACCTAGTTATAGGTGTTTTCTTGTTCCCCTTAATACACTAAAATCTGTTGTTCTGTCATCTATGAGTGGCATACAATTGACGAATATCTTTGAGTGACAACTTTCCTTTGCCCTTCCCATTAAAAATGCTAGCTATAGTAAATCCTTATTTACTATGGCTTAGAAAAATTAAGGTGTTTTTGAAACACCTCATCCCCAAATCCATACCCTTCATTTTATATACATTTCTCTTCTAATATATACAGCATGCAGTGTATCCTTTCAGAAAACTTAATTTTTATTGTTGAAGAAAGCAAGCACAGGCTTAAATTTATTCTCTATTTTATTGGGTCTTCATTTTTAATATGACTGAGCAAAGTTCATATTAGCTAGCAGTAGTTCATATGTGGAAAAATATATGGCATTTTTCCAGTTAGAATAAGCTAGAGTCAAAAACTTTGGTGTCACAAGAATTCTGGACGAATCACCATAAATTTCCTTACAGGAGAACAAATCACGCTGCTGCACTTAACACCAATTGGGATGTATGGATAAAGGTCAATTGGAAAGAAGGATAGTTCAGCCAATAGGGTCTCTAGCAAATCCTTATAAACCTTGATGTCATACCCATACCCCAGGCTCCTCCTCAATGTGTCAGGATACCTATTTTATTCTTGAAGTATACTGTGCTTAATACTCTGATTCGCTTATTATCTTAGTTGTGTTTACTTCTGTATAGAGTTTCAATCTCAGAAACCCACAAGTGTAGTTCTTTCCTATACCATAGGGTCACTATGAGTCAAAATAGACTTACTAGCAGAAAGAGTCTTGCTCATGTGGCTCTCTCTGTGGTGACAAATCACTCAGGAGGACCTTCCTTGCTAACTCCTCTTAGAGAGAACACTTAGTGTAGGTAGAGAACACTTCCCTTTTAATATTCAGTGATGTTAACTAAGTGCGTTATCTTGTAAAACCATGGTCTATTAAAGTATTGTCTATTAAAGTAAACACTTGCCTAGTCTAATTATTTCATATAAGTGGAATCATATGATGTTGTTTTAAAAATTTGGAATTTTTCCATGAAATTTTCAAATCCCCTTTCAAGAATTGCTTCCCCAATAATACTTATGTTTCTGTCACTGACTCACTGTACTCAACATTGTATAGAAATTTAGAAGTTCCACTGTATGTATTTTGAATCTTTGTATTTATTAAACTGTATGTATTTAGAATCTTCATATTATTTATTACATTGTTTTGATCATTATGTGTAAGTAATCAACTTTAAAAAATGATTTTATTGGGGGCTCATAGAACTCTTATCACAATTTATATATATGTATATATATATAGAATGCAAAGTACATTTGTACATTTGTTGCCATCATCATTCTCAAAACATTTTCTTTCTACTTAAGCCCTTCATATTAGTTCCTCATATTTCCCCTTCTTTCCTGTCTCCCTCCCACATTTTGGATAAGATCAAGTATAGTATAATATCTGATACATCCTCTATCTGAGTACATGTATTAAATGAATTTTTGGAGCAGGGAGATGAAATAGGAGCTTGCTCTGCCTACCACAAAGAGATCTGGTATTGCAATAGTCAACACTATTAGCCACAATGCCCTTACATGTAAGATGTCAACAATACCACATGTTTTGTAGGATGACTCAATTGTATAATTGATACAAACTACTTAATAACTAAATGTGTGCAATAAATGAGATCTGAACAGATCTACTCAATACAATTATTATTCAATTTTATGCATCACTAAGGTAATGGTGAAGAATAGAAAATTTCTAATAATGTCTTCTGTCAGTCTGATATTCATCAGATATGCTCTCGAGATGCATTGATAATTATCAGTGGTTGGAATGCAAATTTTGGAAGCAAAGAAGAAGGAAATTTGACTCTAATGACAGGAAAGAAGTCAGAGATGACTTCATAAAGATTTGCAAGACTCACTACTTCTACCGCTCAATATTTTTTTTTCTCAGCAACACAATTTAATACTCTATATGTGAAGTTCTTCAGGTGGAATACACAGAAATCAAACTGATTATATCTTTTGGAAAGAATAAGTTTCAATTTTATATATAAGATTTTTCAGTGGGTTTTTACCTATTGGCTCTGAAGTGGACAACTGATCCTTCCTGCGTAGACTGATTTCAGTCTGAAAACTCCACTGAAACATGTTCAATTAAAATGACCCAACTGAAATTTGAAATTACAGTGTCATAGCTTCCAGAATTGTAACACAGAAGACAGATGCTACAGTACAACAAACTGACAGACATGTAGAATTTTTAAAAAAATCAATATAAAGAAAACCAAATACTCCCAACTGGACCAATAGATAGAATCAGGATAAGGGGAGGAAAGATTGCAGTTGTCAAGGATTTTTTAAAATGTTTTATTGGCACTTCATCCACATATCATATCATGAAAGAGGTCAATCATATCAGGAAGAGTTATACACTTATTACCATTGTTGATATTAGAACATTTTTCCTTCTACTTCTTTTTATTTGTGTAATTAAATTTTTCAATTGTGGCAAAAATATACATAGCATTCTCCTATTCAATAACTTCTACATGTATAATTTAGGTACCATTGATTATACTCTTTGCATTGTAAAACCATTACTGATCTCCCTCTTCAAATTGTTACATCGCCATTAAAAACATTCAATTTCCTCTACCATTAAAAGAAATTCAATTTCCCATAAGCAAAATCTCTTACTCCTCTACCCATGGTAACCATGTTGTTTCTTTTCCTTTCTTCCTTTTCTTCCTTTTCTAGTATTTTTCTTGATATAATATTCACATATCATATATATTCATACTTAGATTTCTTTTAAAGGAGCTATATATACATCATCCCAATAAGTTCTAATGCTCCCTCCATGCTCCCACTTTCACTGGTTGCTCCCCAATACCCCTCATCCTCCCCACTCCACCTCTTTCATTGTAAATCACTATGCCAGTTATTGACCCTATGTATCAATTCTTTCAATGCTTCATAAACTGGAAAGCCTGACCCCAAAATAAACAAAAAAGATAAAACAGAGCAGAAAGAAGAAAATTGAAATAATAATATACATAAAAATAAAATGGCATCAACAATATTTAAAAGTCAGATAAATTTTCATCATAAAACAAGTGAGAACTATTTGAGCCTAAAGAACACTCAGGTTGGGTACAGAGAGAGTGCAACTGACCAAGTATCATCCATCCATCCACCATAATCAAATTTATAATAAATCCATCCCTGATAGTAAAGTGATGCCCCTCACCTGTAGCTAAAGGGGATCTGCTAGAGGCTTAATCTGAGTAGATTGTTAGAACGTGGATTTTGGGTTCCTACTATTCTCCGTAGTTTTGTAAGTGTTCACAATTTAGCTCTAATACTTTTCTTTTCATCATATTTGGATTTTATTATCATCATCTTTGGATCACAGTGACTGGTGGACTTCGTCTGTATTGAGTTAGTTGATGCCTTATCTAGATGGCTGCTTGCTTGAATAAAAAAATATTCAAGACCTCAGACACTTTTCCTGTTGATAGGTGGGCACCATCTGCTTTCTTCACCACACTTTCCCACAATGTCTTTATCTTCAGTAATCTCTTCATGAAGCTTAGAATCAAGCAAGACTATGGTATAAGAACTAAATATTCATGGAATGGGGTTTGAATCATGGGGGAGCCCAGAATCTATCAAATTGCTCCTGGATTATGAATGACTCTGGTTTACTTTGGTGGTCTTATTATGAAAATAACCCAAAACCAACAAAGGAAAAATCAAAAACAAAACAAACTGCCAAACAAGAGAAAAAAAAGAAAAAGCCTGGCAATCATCCCCCTAGGGCATAAATAAGGTGACTTCATTGATAGTATCAGTAACTTATCCAATGGCATAGCCTTTAAGGTGCTGTTGATATCGTCATCTATGTGAGTGTCGTTCAACTCTGAGATGCAATTCATTGGTTGTGCTCTGTGTACATTAAGTGTTTGAGTTGGTGTAAGGGGGGAAATTTCTATATCATTTCTTACAAGGGCAGGCCCAAGCCTCCCAGATTAAAACCTGCCACATTAATGCAAGCAGATAATTGAAGTAGTAAATATATGATAGTTCTGGGCCCATTTTCATTGGACACCCACTAAGCAAGAAGTCCTATCCAAGGCTCAGTGAGCATCATTTCCATCGTTTTCGGTGGCCCTCCTTTGCTTCCTCTTCCATTAGAGTATTTTTGGGCTCAGTCCCAAGGTACATGTAATTCTGTCTTCTACTCTATGTGAATTGGCAAGAATTGTTGTCTTGATTGGATCCATAGCCAGTGCTCATTGAAACAGCTGTCAGGAGATAACAGGGCACATTACATTGGGTATATAAGATTTCTTTATAGTAATAAGGGACAAGGATGATAGTTGGGGAACTAAGGTGCACCTGAGCCACATACGACTATTTTCAATTGCCTTCTGTGCAAGTAAAAGTTAAACATTGACTAAGGACGGCAGAAGAAGGATCAGTGCATTTGAATTGTAATGATGTAGAAAAATATTGACTAGACTGCCACAAGGACAGACAACTATATATTGGAAAATTTAGATCCATATGCAGGAATGCTCTTTAGAATCAAGAATGATGACATTTTCTGTAGTAATTGCATAAGTTGGTGTCCATATGAGGATTAAGGGTGTAGACTGTCAATCAGGATATAGCCAATGAGGCCTCTGTGTAGGCATGGCCTTGGCCTTTTCCTAAGGATTCTGGGACTATCTGTATTTCCTAGTTGGAAGTGGGAGACACCTTCCCTCTTGGCTCACTCCCAGCGAGACATTTCTGAGGAGAAGCCACATTAAACTACCCCGAGACAGTCAGTGTTTCTAAGCTGAAGGAACCACGCCTGTGGGGAACCCTGTCAGTGCTCAGATGGTTGCATAGTCACAGGATCCACAAGATTTTCAACCCACTGATCTATGATCTTCCTGCATTCAGAATTATTGCATGTGTTTTGTGATTCAGAAGAGGACTTTATAGATTGGTATGTGACATATGGGCTAATGTCAGACTTTGGGACTTGATCTGGACCAGGCAGAAATGTTTTCTCAATGTTCAATTGCTCTTGTATATGAAGTTCTTTCTAATACACTCGAGGGTCTCTGAATTTGTTTCTCTAGTCTACCCACCTTAGCATACTTCATCTTACCTACATGAACACGCTGTCAGTAGAGACTAGTCCATCCTGACACAATGTGGATCATGCTTGGTAAAGAGGAGAGCAGCAGAAGAGGATAAAGCCCCTGCAGGAGATAGACTGAAACTGTAGTTGCACAATTGGATTCACAAATAGAACAATTGTCAGGATGGTCCTGGATCAGACCCAGTTCTGTTTGCTAGTTAGTTCACAGGGTTGTTATGGGTTGGAACCAAATGAATGGCTCTTAACAACAACAATTGGGAAGTGAAGGTGGAGAAGCTCAACATTAGTAGCTAAAACCAGATCTGGGACCAACCTCAGAAGAGACTATCATTTGTTTATATTTAAGTTCAAGTAGAAGCTGAATAAAATGAAAATTAGTCCACAGCAGGCAATATACCACCTGTCAGGATATATGACATAGAAATGTACCTCTCTTAGGAGGGGTCTAAACATATTGACCTGGTTCAAAGTCATGTTGAGCATTAACAAAAAGGTAAACAAAGAAACAGCAACAACAAAAAAAGGATCAGTTATTTCTGTTAAAGCAAATGATGTCTGAGAATAAGTGAGAACATCATAAACTTGCTGATTCACCTTGTTGCTTTACAATAACTCATTTTGTGACATTTATTATAATGACATAATTGATCACTTTGAGTAATTATTTTTATTTAAGGATATATATTGATCTACACTCAATCATAAGAAGCCCTCGTGCTGTAGTAGGTTACACATTGAACTGATAACTCCATGATAAGTGAATCAAATCCACCAGGTTCAAATATCTCTAAAGGGGAAAGATGAGATGGTTTGCTCCAGTAAGCATTCAAAATTTTGAAAAGCCAGAGAAACAGTCGTTCTCTATCCTATATGGTTTTGATGAGTCAGAATAAACTCAATAGCAGTGTTTGAGTTTAAAAATTTGTGCTTCAAAATGTAAAGGTTTATTAAATATCTACTACATGTTAGTGTGTTATGGGAAAATAAAGATGAATGAGTACATTTACTTTAATTGGAGATGCTAATAATATAGAAAAATGGCATGTGAATTAGGGTAATGGAGAATATGAGAAATAATTGATAAAAATCTGATGATAGTTATATAATCTCCCAATAAAATGATTTTTAAAATCTACACGAGGATCCTGCAGATAAATTTTAGTCTCTCATTGTCATCCATAGGCTTTTGCAAACTTGGTGCTCAAAACCTAAGCTCCAATATTGTTCCCTCCTACAATCTTGCATTTTATTTTTAAATTCCTTGGATAACAGAAACTGCTTCTTCCAAAGAGCCTAACTATTAACTCACATAAATGGTTCTTTGTTTAAAAAAAAAAAACAAAGGAATACTCTTGATGGACACAGGACTATCACTGATTTATTATAGAGATGTTTTAAGAAATCAGAAAATTGCACTTAAAAAAATAAAAGCAAGGACATTGTGCCAAGAAAAATGTCCCCATCATGACAATGTAGCTGCTCATTCAAGGGTAGCAAGGGCAGCAGGGGTTCTGTGAGCAGGTTGATGAGTAAGCCTTAGCCCACAGCCTTGATCTTGTCCTTTCAGATATCCTTTTGTGGCATGGTACAAAGAACATTTAAAGCGAACATGAGTTGAATTCCTTGAGGATGTCATAACTGCCATTTTGATGTGGTTTAAATTGAAGAGTGCTAAATTCTTTAGTAAAGGGTTACAGAGAGAAGACAACACCTTCAGAATTGCATAGGCCTAGATGAAGGAAATATCAAGAAAGAATAGCTTCACATTTTTATGTTTTAAAATAAAAGTTTTTATTAAAAACAACACTTTTCTATTTACACTGGTATATTTCAATCATAATAGCTGGGGCTGAGCCCCGGCGGCATAGTGGTTGAGTGTGGGACTGCGGCCCACTGACTTGGCAAGTTCAAATCCAGCAGCTGCTCTCCAGGAGTAAGGCTGGGCCTCCCACTCCCACCAAAGGGCAGTGATGCCCCCAAAACAAAAACAAAACGTAATAATCAAGGTAACTCCACTCTTATATGTACTCTGAAATGATTTCTTAATTGACATGGTGCATGATGGTTTTGTGAGTTATAAAACTTATCTTGACATTGTAGATTTTAATTGTAATTATAGAATTCAAATAAAGATATTTATTTAAAGAAAAATGTCAACATAAAATCCAGACACTCCAGTAGAGACTTCAAAGGAAGATATACAGTGAATTATGTCAGAAATATCTGGTGACCCCCCCCCCCCAACCCTGTTTTAGTCATGCCTATGTTTTCAGTGTAGAGAGATTGACAAGTACTGACAGATTGAATAATGCTCCAAGGTGTAGATATTCCCACCATAGTCAATCACATAGATAAGGAATTCTTTCTCACTCAAGTGATCAAGGAAGGAAAGTGTTAAGACACGGTAAGTAGAATAAATATAATTACCTAAAACTATGGATAGATATGTAAATAGACATAAGCGTAGATGTTTGCATCTAGATATACAAATATATATCTATATAACAATATAGATTTAATTTGTTTCCTTTGTTAGATGTCAACATCTCTATCTATATGTAATCACAGTGTCTTTTATCTAGCACTATATGATATTTAAAGATATATGTTATCTATCTATCTAAAGAAAATCCACTTTAGAAAGAGAAATAAATGGACAGCATGGAAAGTAAAAGTAAATTCATTTGAAAGGCATCTTCGAAGCCTTCTAGTGTCATAGTAGCCTGGTGAATTGTAAAAGAGGTGGGAGAACACCTATTTTGATGGCATCCCTGAGAGTGTCTGGGACCATTGTGGTCAAGGCTGGCTGGATTAAGGACAAGCAGTCAGTGCAGCTACACAACTTCATGAGCACTAAAGAGTTCTGCCCTTGAGAATCAATGCTCTATAGTTATTACTTTGCGATTATTTATACTTGCCTTTTTAATTTGTGCTTTATCAGTTAAACCCCATGTGATAATAGAATAAATAGAGTAGCTTAGAGCCTCAGCTCATGTACAGTCCTCTCTTCCCTCACCTTCCCAGGACAGAAACTAAACCATGCATCCCCTGCTTCCTAGAGCACAGGAAGTCTCTCCCTAGCTTACTGCAGACCTCCCTCCACATGACTGTCATTCCCCTTCTGCCGGGATGGTGCCTGAGTGCCACTGTCAGAATACGATGCATGCTCCATTACTATCTCTGCTTCTAGTTGTGGTTGGGAGACATATTTATGCACAGCATCTGAAGACAGGGCAGGGTGCCAGCCAGAGGTCACCAGGAAGATGATTCAGTGAGTGTAACCCTCTCATCCACTCCTGAATCAGGTTCAGCTCAGGTTCTGGTATAGAGACTGAGGCCTCTCTCATGTGTGTCTGGCGGGGGGGGGGGGGTTGTTTACCCTAGTCCAGGGGTTGAGACAATAGGGCAGGTTTAGCTAAAAGGCAAAGTTGACACCCCCATCCCTGCCTACTTAAGATTATGACTTTATAGTCCCATATGCATAGTAATCCCTGTGAAAGCACATAGGGTGCCTGTAAGTGTCTGTATGGGCCTAGTAGTGCAATCATGCCTCATGTAGGATATTAAATATCAAATCACTTAAAAAGCACCAATAAAACCTATGAGGCTGAGAGGTTTTGTGGGAAAAAAGGAAAATGTCATACTATTTCAGTACTTTAATTTTCTTTTCATTTTCAGTATAAAAATGTATTATAGTCTATAGCAAAAGAACCATTATACTGTTTCCTGCTTTTACAACAAGAATCCCTGTATTTTCACTTTATACTGTGCCACACAAATTCTATACCCATCCCTAAGTATGTGATCATTTTCTTAACTCTATAGTCTAAATAAAGTTACATGGAAAATGTTATTGGACACGAATATCTGTTTCCTTTCTTCCCTCGTAGATTGCATTCTAATGCTTCTCTCATAGCTCTGGACATATGACTCATTCTCATCAACTGAAGTAGAAGTGAAGTAGGTCACTTTTTGGTCAGACAGTGAAACATAGATGTGCCTTCCCTCTTCCTTGATCCACTACTTCCCTTTTCCATGAGCTACCCAGGAGAATGATTCTCTAATTTGATGAATTCTAGTACATTTAATGACTAATTAGTACAGAAACCCTCCCAGATCCTCCCAAACTCTTTGACCTTATTGCACTCTCAATTTAGTGGAAAATATTTTATTCTATTATGTCATTTAAACTGAGGAGTTGTTCATTACTCGACCATCCATCTTGACTTAATTAAAGGCTATGATAAAAGTTATGAAAGAGGGCTCTCCTGGCTCTATACATATCCAAATATGAAGAACTCTGTCCTAAATCAAATTACCTCTGGGTTTGTTCTGGTAGCCTTAGAATGTGAGCAACATAAACGTAGAAGATAGCACTATCAAAAAGACATGTAGAATTTAACCTTTTTTGTCATGCCTTTTTAAAAAAGATTATGCAAACTCTGTTGGAATCCAAGCATCAAAGAAAACTCAGAAAACTAGGTGCAGAAAAGATATTCAGAGATTGAGAGAACAGGAAAAATGATATCTCTAAGAATGAATTTGAGAATCAAAAGAAAACTACCAGAAAGTTAGCAAGTATGTGACTCATTGCTTAAGTTGTTGTTTTCTTAGAATATCAGAAAAATTATTAAACTTATTAACTTGAAATAAAATGAATGGTATATTCCAGATCAGTGGGTTTTTGATAGGACCCTTAACCTTCAAATATATGAAGACCTACATGGGTTTTTAACTTATTATTAATTCAATTGCACTTATGAATAGTGGTGCTGCTAGAAAATTGAAGGCTGGCTATCAGAATCACTGTGGTAGAAATGATCAAATATACATATAATATTGCTTATTACTCTGTTTCTAAGAGCTACAATTATTTTATCTAAAAACATAATCGCATTTGAATGTCTGTTTTCATTAAATTATTTGATAATCATGATTTATGAAATGCATGTGAAATTAATCAACTAGATATCTAGATTTCTGATGGCCCCTGAATTGTAAAAAGTAGGCCCCCTAGATTTACTCATCTGATTTATTTAATATGTGAAACCAAAGCACATGTTCTTTTTTATATTTTCCATTATTTTAATTACATGCATACTTTAACTGTTATAGTAGGTTGAAACCATAAAATTAACTATGGCAGCAAAAATCACACAAAGGGACCTTAATAAACTATAAAGAATGTTCTCATGACTTAAAAATCACTTGTTGAAACATTAAGAGGCTTTGTAATGTCATTTATGGATACATAGTAAAATAAAAATTAGCCAAGCTAGTATATCTGTATACTCTCCTTTAAAGCATTGGAAACATTGAGAATCAAAGTGTTTAACTGTATAAAAAAAATCTTAGTAGGTTGAAAATAAGCATTCCATAATCAAAATTAAAATCTACTGTTACTAGAAACCTCAATAAGATGAAATGACAACAATTGGCAGAAAAATTGGGGAAACTATCTTTTGTTGACTAGATTAAATAAAGAAATCCTACAACTTAATAACCAAAAAGAATGACTCAATCAAAAAAAGTCTTAGGAGACACATTGTTAATTACAAAATTCATAGGCACAAGAAAATACACTTCCCCTCCTTTTCATTGCTGTCAGAGTCAAAGTCTGACCATGGTGAGTCCAGGGGGTATATTGGTTACCCTTTGGTCTGCTAACTGTGAGGTCCTCAGTTAAAATCGACCAGCCTTTCTAGGGGAGAGGGATGAAGTTTCTCCCTCCTTAAATAGTTACAGTCTCTGAAACCCACAGGGCCAACTCAAAGTCAACTGCATTAGTCATTAACAAAGTGCAAATCAAAACTGTCATGAAAGATTTGTCTTCAAGGAGACAGCAACATGACCGATGGTTGGGGGAGAGGGGCAGATGGGAGGGGAAAGGGCAGGGGAGGTACTAAATTATTTACAAGAAAATGAGAGAGAGAGAGAGAGAGAGAGAGAGAGAGAGAGAGAGAAACTGGTGGTGGTTACATTATGGAACAATACCAAATAGAATTAGGTAACATTCAGCCCTTTCAAGAGGCAGTATATGAGCAAGAGCCAAAAGGGCTGAAGGAAGAAATTCAAGGTGCACTGAACGCATTAGCTAAAAACAAGGATACCAATTGATAGGATACCAATTGAAATATTTCATCAGACCAATGAAGCAAAGACGTCCTTACTCAACCATGTAGGGGCTTTAGAAGACAGCGACTTGGCCAGGTGACTACAAGGGATCCGTATTTTACCCATTTCAGAGAAAGGTGATCCAACTAAATGCTTAAATTATAGAGCAATAGCATTGCTATCCCACATAAACAAAGTTTTGCTGAAGATTACTCCCAATGGTTGCAGCAATATGTTGACAGGGAGCTCCCAGAGGTTCAGACTAATTAAGAAGAGAACAAGAAACAATGGATGCCATTGCTGATATCAAATGTATCTTCCCTGAAAGCAGAGAGTACCAGAAAAGTGTTTACTTGTGTTGTACTGACTCTCTGATGGCAACCGTCTGTGCGAACCCAGATCAATTGAAGAGCGGGGAATGCAAAGACACTTATTTGGGCTCCTATGGAACACGTACATGAATCAAGCAGCAGTTGGGAAAGCACAAGAAGAAAATATACTGCTGGTCAAAAATTTAGAGAGGTGTGAGACAGAGTGGTATTCTCTCAGTCTATATGCTGAGCTAATAATGAAGCTGGAGTATATAAAGAAGAATGCAACGTCAAAATTGGGTGGGGGGGTTATTAACAACCTAAAATATGCAGATGACACAACCTAGTTTTATGAGAGTGAGAATGACTTGAGGCATTGCTGATGAAGATGAAAGATTTGTCTTCAAGGAGACAGCAACAGGACTGATGGTAGGGGGAGAGGGGCAGATGGGAGGGGACAAGGCAGGGGAGGCGAACCTATGACAATAGGAATAAGGGAATAGCAAGGGTTTTAAAATTGACAAGGAAGAGGGTATAGCATTTCTGGTCATGTATGATCAATTGAAATGTATTTTAAGAGGAATTACTAAGAGATGAACAATGGGTCAAAATGATAGTGACATAGGAGGGAAAAAAAAGAAAAAGAGGAAAGAAGAAAGTAAAATTTATTTATAGGTATAAATATAGACATGCATATAAGTAAATATATAAGGAAAGGTATATTTGTTCACATGTCTATATGTCTCCATATCTAATACAGCAAGGATGCAGATGGACTTTAGGTCTCCGTTATTTTACATCAGTTCAAGAATGATTTGTTTTAATAATGTGGCACTGTATGATATCTACCTTCCCGACATGGTCACTGAACACAATATGGATACATAAGCAAATGTGATGAAGAAAACTGCAAAAATATAGTGTCTGGAGTCTTAAAGACTTGATGTTAAGCAAGCAGCCACCTGGTAAGGAAACAACAAAGCCCACAGAGAGAAAACACACCAACCTGTAAGATCATGAGGCATCAGCAAGAATGGGTATCAAAAGTTCAAAAACAAGCAATCAAATTAGCATGAAGAAACATTGACAAAATGGAGACTCAAAGCCCAACTGGAAGACAGTTTTACAATCCCTTACAGAAGGGCCACACAGAAGGGATGATAAATCATGGGTGCGATATAACACTTAACTGTCCTCTAGTTCTTTAATACTTCACCTCTTACTATTATGGTCTTTTTTTTAACCTCATTAATTTTGTTAGACCTGTGTATGTTCACTTGTTTAATTAAGATCATTCTACATGAAAGCCAAAATAGATAACCCTTAAGAAACAGTAATGAGAGTAATGAGTCCTTGAATGTACAGTAGGGAAGAAAGTAAGTGAATGGGGGAGGGAGACCCAATAGCAAAGATGACTGTATAACTCCATGGGATTGTAACAAACAACACAATTGCAGGTGAACAGATAAATAGGATGCTGTGAGATACAGCAAAAATAAATAAATATGACATAATAAAATATAACATAACATGATAATAAGGGTTCCTGGGAATAGGGGGAGGGAGCTGGATGAAGGAGAGTTGATATCAAAGAGTTCAAGAAAAAAGAAAATATTTTGAAACTGATGGTGGTAAAAATTGTACAACTATGTTAGATATAAGTAAATTATGAACTTTTATAATACCTGTAAGAATTTTCAATGAAATGATTGATTTTTTTTAAAGTTATAGTCTTCATTAGTGATTACAGTTTAGTGTGAAGAAGAAAAAAATCCTCATAACTGAGCCAATAGGTAGCATAATGCCACACTATTTTTGTTTGTTTGTTTGTTTTGGAGGGGGCATCACTGCCCTATTGGTGGTGGGAGTAGGAGGCCCAGCCTTGCTGTTGGATTTGAACCTTCAACTCAGTGGGCTGCAGTCCCGCACACAACCACTATGCCACCGGGGCTCAGCCAACATAAAGCTAAATAGAGAAAAGATTGAAAAGATTTTGTCTTAGTTGAATCCACAACTAATGCTGATGGGACAGCAGCCAAGACATCAAAAAGATCATTTGATAGGATAAACTTGCTGGTCAAGAGTATTGGAAAATAAGGATGTTACTTTGAGGACTAAAGTGTGTTGAACCTAAGCCTTAATATTGTCTCATATGTATGGAGTTAGATATTGAGTAAGGAAGACTGAAGAAAGATCAATGCATAAGGACAAAACCCAGCCATATACTTTTCCATCTGTAAGTGAGCTGAGTCATATATTTGAAGTGATTAATAACTAACTAAAAGCAGTAGCATATACTAGTTGATTTGTGAACTGGTTAGCTTTTGTAGTAAAGTTTATACTTTGTTCAAATAATTAAAAATCAATAACTTTAATCATGATAAATAAAATTAGTACTGAGTTTATGGAGACCAGTATTTGTAAATCATCCATGGTGACTTAATAGAAATCACATGGAATTAGGTAAAGTTTACCTTTTGCAATATTCTCAAGTATATATAATGAACTTCTAGTTTCAAATCTTATTCAGAATTTTTCCCTTTTTTCACAAAGTAAACATATAATTAATTTTCTATATATAATAACTATTGTTTATCAATTTATCATTTGTTATCAATATATCATTTGTTAATATACATAAAATGTTTTAAATATTTCATATTCTTTAAGATAAAGTCAGCTGAATGGGGTAAGAATGATATATTTGCTTCATTAAAATTTAACCAATTATTTGTATTTAATAATACAATACAAAACTATTGATTAATATTTTTCATGAGACGAAAAGAGATCTAAGTGAATCATACTAATAAAAAGTTTTATTTTATTTCAATTCATGTACAATCAGTGAAAAAGTATATTTATTGCATATTTGGCACACTGACATGTTTTTTCAAATTTGCTTAAGATATATGCATTAATTGAATGATATAACTAATATTTTTAGGTATGTACTGCATGTAGTTCCTTTGAAATATATAATTCCCTTGATTATCCATATGTGATTGTAACAGAAATTCTTAACACAGGGATCAGCACTGTCCATTGCTGATGAACCTATTGTCATGCAATTGTTCACTACCATTTCCAACACCAACCAGTCCTTTTAAGACACTTTAGCAATTGGGTTTGTATTTTATTAAAATGGCCACAGAAAGTGTGTGAGTATGGCATAACTATAACAACAGCTATAATAAGGTCTTCTTTCGACCTTAAATGGAAATAGAGATATGCAAGGGGCAAGGTTCTGAAAGAGTCCCAGCATGGGCCTCAACATCTGAAAGAAGATCCACTCACTTAAGAGGAACCAGGCAACTAAGTTTCTTGACAACTAATGTTCTTTCTCATTTACCTTAAAACCGCCAAACCGGAAACTCATTTGGTGGGCTACCTGTTGGCTGTCCCTCTCTGCCTTCAGTTCTCAATGGTCTCAAATTAGCACGGAGTGCTAACACAACACTCACTGTAGGAGACTTCTCTGTGGACTGCTACTGCTAGTGACAACATCTGCTTAGCTCAGGCCTGCGGAAACTTGCACTACTGTTATCATCTCTCACCCGCTGAACTCCGCTATGCTTGCCAATTTGCTTCTCAGGCTTTGCAGTGAACGTTACCAGCACAATGCTGCAATCCTCGTCCTTTACTACAGTCTTTCAAGGATGCTCTTAGCACAGGAGCGTATGGGTAAAGGACACATTTCTCTGCTGGTTGCAGCTGATCATGTAGTTCATTCTGAAGAGCCACGTGCCTGTGTTTTTATAGTCCTTGTACTATTGTTAAACGGCATCTCCCAAATCAGACCATCTGTTAAATCAATCAGCAGAATGAGTGGAGACTTTCCAGTTAAGCCAAGATAAAGTCTTATTAATAAAAATACATCCCCTTAGAGAAGGGTGCATTCTCTTATAGAGGGGTAAATCCCCTTACAGAGGGGTTGCAGGGAGGAGATGAGCCAGTCAAGGTTTTGTGTAGTGACAATGAAGTATGTAACTTTCCTCTAGTTCTCAAATGCTTCCTCCCACCCACTATCATGATCCCATTTCTACCTGACAAATCCAGCTAGACCAGGGGATGTACAATGGAGTCAGAACCATGGGAATTTAGGATAGATGAGCCCTTCAGGACCAGTGGTGGGAGTGGTGATACTGAGGAGTTGAAGGGACGGTGGAATAGAAAGGGGAAAACAATTTCAGGGATCTACATATAACGTCCTCACTGGGTTACAGATAACAGGGAAGTGAGTGAAGTGACACATTGGACAGTGTACGGTATGAAAAAGTAATAACAATTTGTAAATTATTAAGGATTCATAGAGGAGGGGTTGTGGGGAGGGAGGGGAAATATGGGGAGCTGGTCCTGGGGGCCTTAGTGGAGGGAGGGTGTTTTGAGAGTGAGGATGATAAGTGTGCAAACATGGTCTGCACACAATTGATGAATTTATTGAACATGATGAGAGTTGTATGAGCCCCCAATGAAATGATATATAATAAAGGAGGGTGAAAGAGGAGCTTATATCAAAGACTCAAGTAGAAAATATTTGGAAATGAAGATGGCAACATGTGTACACATATGCTTGATACAAATGATGTATTGACTGTTATAAGAATTGTAAGAACCCCCAATAAGATTATTGAAAAAACAGGAAAAAAATGAGTGTATGATTTGAACAATATTTCATACTTAGGTTAATATAACAAAGAGTAAGAAATCATACACACACACACACACACACACACACCCCTAAGGATGTTGTTTGAGAGGGTTAGTGCATTTGGAACTCGTTCCACCTGGTCAGATGGTTAACCATACTTTCAATTTAGAGGTTCTGAAAAAACTGTGGAATGGCATGCGTTAAAAAAAAAAAAAAGCTTGATTTGTGGCAAATAGATCACGGGTTTTCCCACCACAACAATTCACCTGCTCATGCAGTCATCTCAGTTTGCCAGTTTTGGGCAAAAAAAGGGAAGATTTTCTTGACCCAAGCACCTTACTCATCTAACATCGCTTCATGTGACTTCTTTTTGTTTTTGTCAATGAAGAGGGACATAAAAAGACAGCAATTTGAAGACTTAGAAGAGTTTAAGAAAAATAAAGAGGGTGTTCTGTCTGTCATCCAAATACATAAGTCTGAAAAAATGTTTCCAAGAATAAAACCACACATTTTACAATTGCCGTGTGTCATGGAGAGTACTTTGAAGGTGTTAAGGTTGGTATAAAAAATATTAAATACATTGATTTGAAAAAAATTACCTTCCTTTTGGTTCCCCCTTGTGCAAATGTCTGTGTGTGTAGAGTGAGTGGGGGTGGGGGTGGGGATGGTTTGCATGCTGGAGCGAGGATGACATGGGGAGACAGTCTCCCATTATTTAGCCTGTGTTTATAGTTTTGAATGATGACATAGAAGTTATGTGTTGGACTTCCAGCTGCCAGGTGACCAGTTATACATTCAGGAGATGTGACTTTCTCCTCTGGTAAGGAGTTCAATCATGAAAATCTGAAGGGACCGATATATCCTGTCCTACTATCTCTCTGTGAATCAGCATGGACTCAATGGTGAGTTTTGTTTTGTTACTTTGCTAAATTTTCATAGCCATCCTTGGATAGGGGCATACTTATTTCCATTTTAAGAACAAATGCTATCTCAGAAGAGAAGAGGCTTTCCCCAAACTTGAAGTAAGACAGAAAGCTGGCAGTGAGAGTATGGAGGTCTATATCCAGGTTTGACTAATCAGAAGGGGCAAATGTTTTCATTACACCTACATTTCATCCCAGAAATTGTATTGTATACTTACATAATTGTAATGACAAAAAATAGATGATTAACAATAATCACTAATACAATTAATTAATACAATTAATACAATTAATTGTAATTAATACATTAATACAATTCTTAGCTGTTTCCTGTCCCACACTACATTTAGTCAGCGCCTATATTTCATTTCTACCACTTAGTGCGAAGCTGTACTCCCACTCACTTTGAGTTCATGCTACCACCTGGAAGGATGTTTGACTGCATGAACCGAAAGAGCTAGGTGTCAGTTCACCATTTGCAGCTTCAGAGCTTTGTTCAGATGTCACACTAATTATCAAAATCAGTAGTACCTCAGAAACACTTTTATGAATGCTTTCCATTGCTGAAAGTATATGGTCTCAGAAAAAAAGACCATATAGTATATGGTCTCAGCAAAGTAAAGCCGAATAGAATGCAGTCTTAAAATGGATACTATTGTACTATATATCATAAAGTCACTTATGCTAATCAAACTTTTCAAATTACTCCAGGATTTGGCTAGTATTTTAAAATAACAGTTCATTATAAAATTCTTCTTCATCTTTAATAAATATGGATAAAGGTCAACATCCTCTCTTAATAATCTTATATTTGTGTCTTTAGATGACAATAAAATTCCATCTCTGACTAGCTCGAGATCTTGCTTTGCTAGTACAAGTAGTTAATATATATGAAAATATTTTAGATTTCAGTGTTCTGTAAAATTTATTATTATATAGTTGTGCATTTTTCGTTTGCAAATATCAGCACCTTATCGTGCTGAAAGGTAATTCCAAGCACTATTTAATATCCCCTTCTTAGATTAACTGAGGCAATTGTTATTAACAAACAAAACTTTTGTGTATCTGAAAAAGCATTCTTTTACATGCCTTAAAGATTATTGCTATTGGCCAATACATAGGAAATGTAGCAACTGGCTAGGTATGCACTTCTAACACTACAGAATGAAGACATGCTGCCTCTAGGCCGATCTCTATTCCAGTTGCATTACTCTTGATTCAGAGTGTTATAAATGAGTGATACCTCAGAAAAGAGGGCAAACTCTTTTTTCAAGGCATCACATGTTTTTAAACAGGAGCCTCCAGCAGATCATACACTACTGTGAAATATGTATTGAAAATCTCAGTTGTAGAATATCATAAATGCAAAATTCTAAAGACTGAGGAAACCAACAACACATTTTGTCACATTTGTGTGCCACACTAATGAGTTGTGTGAATGGATAAATAAATACATGTCTCTAGCCCTAAAATAAATAAGCCATAAATTTGAATTATGTATTCCTATAAGAAAGGATCAATGAGCTCATATCCTGTGTCTTTGCAAGAAACCGGAAGATGAGACGTATACACATTTTGGCTGAGTTAGTCCAAGTAGAATAGAGATACAAGTTGATTGACACATATCTATAAGAGAGAATTTTATATCAAGAAGCATTTACGCATCAATAAAATACCCCATCCATGTTCAGATAAAGTATATAAGTTCAATATTATTCCGTATGTTCAAGATTATCCCAGGGATTCCTCTTCACCCCCACAAATCACATGCAAAGATGCTGAATGCAGTTTGGTTATCGGCCAGTGGATGGAAAGTCTTGTGGATCCAGTGGCCATGGAGATATCAGCACTGGTGTGAATCTCCATGTAGCTCCTCCCGCTCTCTGAGTGGTTCCTCTACAGGAAGGTGAAGCAGAGAGAATGTGGTCCCTCTCCCAGGAAAAAATGAAGAAGTTCTCAGATGTTACCTTGTGACCTAATTGACAGTATATACTCCACCCTTACATTCTATTTTTCAAGCTGATTTCCACATTGGCTATTTTACATTTATACCCTATAAAGCATGTCCCACTTTGCTTTTCTGAGTTCGTGTTATCTCATTATAAGCCATGAAACAGAACAGAACAAAACCTCACAGAATATCCAAAGTAGAGTTAATCTTGTTTAAATGTGGAAACAGTGATTTCTCCAAAGTAAAACAGAATTTTGAATTTTGTTTTTAAAGTGAATTAAGTATATTCACATGTTAGATAAACTTTAAGCACTGTACTAGATAATTATAAGCACGTTTTTTTTTGTTAGTGCAATTTTAGAATAAAAAACACCTGGATATAGTATTGCTTAAATAGATCGTTATTTGCAATTACTACAGCTAAGTTGCCTACCTCATGCTTGAAACTTTATTTTATAGTGGGTGGGGGGCTTATTATAAATAAAATAATCACGAATTCTTAGGAGTTACATTTAAAGGAAAGGGCAATGCCGATTTATGAGTTTTATCAGAAGGGTGTAATTGGTAGCTCTTATGGAATGGAGTTCATATATTCATAGAGGATGATATATTGTAAATGACATTTTTGTTGTAGTTGGAGGTGACATATTAAGGCTTTGACAACACATTTAGAAGGTGGCCACAGGAGTGCATTGAATACGGAAATGGAATGGAGATAAAAATCATTTGCACTGAGAATGCGAGGACGTCTGACACTTTGATTGAGAAGTTCTCTATCAATGAAATTTCAGCTAATTTCTCCAATATGTAATTGCTGTCTTTTCCCCTTGATTTGTGACCCTGCTAGACTACGTTTTTTCTTTTTATATCTTTATTTGGACACGCTGTGATCCCTTTGACACAATGTGAGCTCCGAAGACAGCAAGTTTGAAATATTTTCTATGAAGAAAACAACTGGTTTCTCTCCACCTCTCGCTATGTTATCAAACCCACCTGCCATGCCCTGGGAGGAGGCTGGGACTGTCTAGTCTTAGAAAGATTTACAGTATCACTAAGCCTATAGTGCAATTCTATGAGGTCCTTTAGTGTAACAATGAGTCAGAATCAACTTGATGAAAGAGTGTGGAATTACATATTAATAAAGAAAATGCCTTCCAAGTTATAAGTAACCCGTATTAATATTCCTGTTAAAGAAAAAAAATAATTCTAAAATAGGGAAAACTGAATCTCAAGTTATTTATAATATGACAAATGTTATATTGGTCTTAAAAATAAAACCCATGAGCAGGACTGTTCAGTTGGCAAAAGATTAAAGAAATGTAACTTTCAGTAGTCCTCATTTGTCCAAGTATCCTTTCAAATAGCTCTACCAAATTGTTCACTTGAACTCTGTTATTGTAAAATATTGTAAGATATATTTCTCACCAGAATGACTCCTGTATGACTCATGCCCTCTGTCAGGTAATTTTGTGTTTGCTAGCATGATAGGGATTTGATTAAAAAATATACCAGACACTACATCTTTTGGTAGCCAGTCACCATCAGCTTTCTTCACCACATTTGCTTATGCACACCTTTGTCTTCAGTGATTGTGTTGGGATGGTGAGCATCATGTAATGCCAATTTAAAAGAACAAAGTATTCTGGCTTTGAGGAATTACTTGAGTGGAGGTTCAATGTCCATCTGCTTTCTTTATACTAAGCCTCTAAGAATATGCACATAGAACTATCAAAAATATTGTGCTGTGGTCTTAAAGGTTGAAAATAAGCATGTAGCCATCTAGCTCAGAAGCAACAAAGACCGCATGCAATAAACACACCAGTTTATACAACCCCGAGGTATCAAAGGGATCAGTTATCAGGTTTCAAAGAATTAAAAATCATAACATTTCATGCCCACCTCTCTGGTATGATCACGGATGCCAATGTTTGTATAAGCAAATGTGGTGAAGTAATCTGATAGTGCCCAACTACCCAAGATATAGCATCTGGGGTCTTAAATGCTTGAAAGTAAACAAGTGGCCATCTAGCTGAGAAACAACAAAGTCCACATGGAAGAAGCAAACCAACCTGTTGACGATGAGGTGTCAAAGGGATCAGGTTTCAGGCATCAAAGAACTAAAAATTATATCACTATATAAGAGTGATATAAAAATTATATCACTATAAATGAGGGGGAGTACAGATTGGGGACCCAAAGCCCATTGATAGGTGAAGCGACATCCCCTTACAGAGGGGTCACAGGGAGGAGATGAGCCAGTCAAGTTAGTGTAGCAACAATGAAATATGCAACTTTCTTCTAGTTCTTAAATGCTTCCTCCTCTATCACTATCATGATCCCGATTCTACCTTACAGATCCACTTACACCAGGGGATGGACCCAAGTAGGGATTGGAGCCAGAAACATGGGGAATTCAGGATAGATGATCCCTTCAGGACATATTGAACAATGTATGTTATGGCAAAATAATGCAAATTTATAAATTGTTAAAGGTTTGTGGGGGAGGTGGAGTGGGGTAGGAGAGGAAATATGGGGAGCTGATACTAGGGGCATAAGTGGAAAGAGGATGGGTCGAGAATGATGATGGCAACAAATGAGCAAATATGGTCTGCATACAATTGATTTATTATCTTTCTCTTTACTGGACATTAATTTCTAAAGATAATCTATATTTATAGCTATATAATTTTCTATGAGTATATCCATTTATCTGTATGTATATCTTTATGTACTACCAATATTTATTTTCAACATAATATTGGGCAAAATAATCATTTGTTAAATAGTCATTGAGCTAGAGTTAAAAATTAAATCATAATAAGAGTTTTATGAGTCACCCATAAAATGATAAAAAAAATACACCAGAACAAAGTACAGAGGTGAACAGAGATAATCATAGTGAAGATAGTATAAAATATATTCCATGATAATTATCATGTCAAATATGTCTTGGTGGGTGATATCAATTAAAAGATTGTTTAAAGGAATCACTGGAAGAAAACTTGAAATGCCACCAAATCTCAGAGCATATCTGTGAAGCAAAATGAACATATTCTTAAATTTGTGAAGAATTCTAAAAATGCTGTTGGCATCACCAATAATGACTTTTAAAGGGGAGACTTTTTTTGGTCAAAAGAAAAAAAGAGGGAGGAAGGAAGGAAGGAAGGAGACTAAATTATCTATTTTTCCTTTCCTACAAATGAGATATTAGAATCAATGTACTGGAAACAATATAGTCTTTTTCATTACTGTTTTCAACTCACACTAATATTGTTACACATTGAGTAACTAAGAGCCAGGCCAGTTCAAAATCAT
Organism: Nesogale talazaci; assembly: GCA_004026705.1. Classification (NCBI taxonomy): domain Eukaryota; kingdom Metazoa; phylum Chordata; class Mammalia; order Afrosoricida; family Tenrecidae; genus Nesogale; species Nesogale talazaci. The sequence continues at coordinate 112,778 of PVJH01004386.1, forward strand.
CAACTGTTCCACTGGACACTGTTGATACTTTCTAGTCCCATAAAGAGTTATAGTCTCTGAAACCCACAGGGAGAATTCAGTCCTGTCCTATATGTTTGCTATGATTCAAGATCAATAAAATACTAGGGTGTTTGACATTTTTTTTAGATATATGCTTGCCAACAATGGAGGTTTTGCATTAATCAAAATATCCCAATATTTTACTAAAATGATTTAAATTGCATTTAAATCAATGAATTCCTCTTAATTGCTCTTACTATTGATTATAATTAATAGTAAATTATGAATTTGATTTTCTACTCAAAAGACTCTTAGTCTAGAATTTTACTTTTATGTAGGGCTCTGAAACATAGTAAAAAGAGACCCAGGAATTTTCATATATCACCTTTCATCCACTTTCTCTTGAGTGCTTTGCTTTTCTTGAATAGAATTATTTATGCCTCTATTTCCTGAGAAAGAAGAACACAGTCAGCTTGTAATGTGTTCACACCCAGTCATTGTTGTCTTTGTAGCTACCTAGTCATTTTCCTAGCTTAGAGCAAAAGGCTTCTCAAATGGATACCTCACTCCAGGATACTCTCCTCAGTAGAAGTATTGAAATACAACTTCTGGAACACACTGGTGCTACACTGTTCTTAAATTTTGTCAATGATCCCCATTGCAGATAAAAAAAAGCATTACATTTATTTGCTTATGCTATTGTTGCCATGAGCCATTGAATTGGGCATGATTTATAGTGCCCAAATGTAGAAAAGAATGAAATACCTCCCTGTCCCTGTGTCATGCTTCATGCTTGAGACCATTGTTATAGCACTGTCAACCTGTGACCCTGCGGGTTTTTCTATCTGTCACTAATCCTCTACGTTATTAAGTATATCCTTTTATAAGGGCAGATCTCTCCTGTTAACAAGTCCCAAATCTGTGTTACCAGACTTTTTTTTTAATGCCATGACTTGTCTTCTACCTCTGATATCACTTATCTTCTATTAATTTCCTGAGCAATATTCAGTACATGTTCTCTTTTAAACTCCCTTCTTACATTAATGGCTATCAAGACATTTTTTTTTTTCTTTTTCACATCTTCACTTGATGTTTTGCTTTCTAAAACTTTTTGGATTTTTTTTAAGGCTTAATTAATTCTTTAGTTTTAGGTTTTAGAGGAAAGCTTTCATCTAATTTTTTCCCTTAACCTTTATTATCTTTCTCTTTACTGGACATTAATTTCTAAAGATAATCTATATTTATAGCTATATAATTTTCTATGAGTATATCCATTTATCTGTATGTATATCTTTATGTATTACCAATATTTATTTTCAACATAATATTGGGCAAAATAATCATTTGTTAAATAGTCATTGAGTTAGAGTTAAAAATTAAATATTTCCCTTAAATTATTTTCTAAAATGATATTTTTTCAAAGTTTCAAATTTGATCATTTCAATGAAAATATTTGCTAGAATAATGTATATTTTATGCTATTATGAAAGACTTTTATAGGATATATATATAGTTGTTTTATCATTTTATTTTAATCATTAGTCAACCCATTAATGTCACTTGAACATCTATGCCTGTCTACATTAAGCTTATCATGGTAATTCACATTTTTAATATATTATATGTGAGTGTGATAAAAAAACTTAAGAGTTATGGCCTAGAAAATTTGACTTGCTGCTCAGAGAGCTAAGCACTTCTTAAATCCATAACTCCACTACTTTCCTAAATTTATGGAACTAGAATTTTAGCACAAAGGAGATATCATCTCCCAATAGATGGTTGCTGAAAATATGGTAAGTCAGGAATGGCTGAGGACACTGACACATTCATATTTACCTGATGAACCAACATTCCAGAAGGAGCTTAGCATATGAATTGTTGTTATGGTGGGGATTATGCCAACCGGACACAACTGACTCATAGTAAGTGTGGCACTTACATCACCAATAAGGTCTTGCCTGATGAGATATTCCCAGGGATGTGGCCTTTTAAGTAAGAAAGAGACCAAGTAAAGCTGATTTTCTTTTTGGCACTTCACTCTGTGCTGTAGCCGGATCCTGCATCTGGGTTTGTTGATTTCTTCTTGTGTCACCTGCCAGTTCCAGGAACCATCAGTAAACGACTGATGATGGATTCATTCTGCCAACTTCCATTCAATTAACTCTGCACTCCTAGATCCATGACCCAGTCTTTCCCACCCTGCCCCATTGTGCTTAGTCATCCTGCTTCCTGTTCATCAGCTTCCACAGTGACATGACGCAGGAGAGAAGCCTGATGTAAATCGGCAGGGATTGAACCTATTACTTGAAAACCCAACCAACTGAATTACTGGCATCCAGACAATACTGTCTGCCAGCAACCCCCGAGGGTTTCAAGATGGAACCTGCTTACAGGAATAGGAAGCCCCGTCTTTCTCCCACGGAGCTGCTGCTGGTTTCAAATTGTGGATAAGAGCCCATCTCATAACCATTACAACACCTGGGCTCCTCAGCCTATTAATTCATCTGCATCAATGTTCTCTCAATAAAAACCTTCCTATTTACAAATCCACGCAAGCATTATTTGTAATGCTTTGCTTCTCTGTAGAACCCACCCTAACACAGTTGTAAACATCTAACAAAGTCTCTTCTTTTCCAACTCGACCCCACTCTCAAGTAACCATCTTACTGATCCCTATAAATGCCACTGGGTTGCTACCCCACCCACACACACACATCTTCATGACACTGATCTCAGCTATCCCCAAATTCTTAAAGTATCTCATTCTTACACTACAGTGGTCTCTCACTTGAAATTTAATTCTACTGACAATTATATTTACTTTATATTTAGCCTGCTGCTGCACTTGTGACCATCAGTATATTTTAAATTTGACTGTTTCCTTGTCTGCTTTGATCTATCTTCCCTAACTTGTTGCTGAGATGTTTATTTTGTCTACAGCAATTAAGTACCTATAATCTTTCAGTTAACCAGAAAATTCTCTTGAGTAAAATGGTGCCCTCAAGATGCTTTTAATTGCAGAATATAATTGCTCTCCCATTTCATTTAATTACCACTTTATAGTGGGTATGATGGACAGTATAAAAATTTTTAATGTTTGAAGTTTGAAGCTATAAGCTTCAAAATTTTAAAAAAAGTAATGGATCTCAAAAAAAGTGCAGTCTCTTCTATCAATTGGGAAGACTGGTCACCTGAGTATATAAATGATTTGCAAAACAGCTGGTTTCCTGTATTTTTCTTTTTGGGGGCAGATCCAAATGAGGGTTTATCTCAGAAGTGTTATGCCATTGCGGGGTCACCAGCTTAAAGGTGTTATGTGCTTTTCTTGGTTTTGGATTTTTATGCTATATGAAACCTAGTATTGAGGAACCTGTAGAGACAGCAAATAAACTAAGGGTTTCAGTGGGAGAACAGGGTGATGGGTGAGTGGGGTGAAAGGGAGAAAATGTCAAGGAATTTATCCCAAACTCCTTGTGGTTTCAATTGTATAACACTTCTTGATATGACTGAACGAGGGAGTGATATTATTATATATGTATTAGCTCCTAATTAATAATAAAATTTTTAAATGAAAGAATAGGTGGTAGCACAGAATTAAGGTGTGTGGTTACCATTAGCTATCTCTAAGCAAGTTAAGTTCACTAAGTCTTTTTTTAATGCTTAAAATGAGAGTCATAGTATGTAAATAAATAAACTCATGATCATACAATAATTCAAATAACCAAAATTCCTCTGCTAATATATCATATCTTCCTTTCAAGGGCTGCAAGAAGCCTTTCTTCTCATGGTATCACTGGTTTTCAATGCTATAGTCTACTTTATTGTTTTAAGTGAATTCTTGCTATTAATATCTCCTGAATACTTTGTGCACTGTACTTATATATATTTTCATGATAAAATATTGATATCCACACACATATAATCTACTTTGTGTTTTGCACAATAATCATGAGCTAGCAACAGCTGAAGATGTTCTCTGATGAAGTAGTCCGCATCTTGGGATTAGGGATACATCAGTTTCTGGGATCTCCTTGAGAAAGGAAAGAAAGGTAATGATTCGAGCCTAGAAGAAAATAAAAACACAGTAAGGGTTGTGTTTTAGATGGAAGTAGGAAGTAACAGATGTGGAACAGATTTATCACGGACACCCTTTGTATATGATTTCACATTGAATAGTCACACAAGCAGGGTAGACCGAGGAGCTCATTTAGAGAATATAGATCCAGGATGTAAACTCAGGTTGGTATGCTCATCAAGTATTCATTTCCTCAAACATTCTCTTATGGAATTTGATCTACCATCTTGTAAAAATGGAATCACACGCTATATCAGTTGCAGGATGACATCATGTATGTAGATTCTCATACATATATAAAAATAAAGATCATTCAGGAAACAGAAAAGAATAAAAGAACAAAGGGAATGTCAGAAAAAAACATCTTAAACTTGTCCTTTAGCATTTCAAAAGTTCTCTTCCATGGTTGATTCTGATTCATTACAGTGTTATGTGGAGGGTAGAATTACTCCTGTGGGTTTCTGAGACATAACTCTTTTGGGGGGGAGGCATCACTGCCCTCTGGTGGGAGTAGCAGGTCCATCCTTATTCCTGGAGAGCTACTGCTGGATTTGAACCACCATGCCAGTGGGTCGCAGTCCCGCACTCAACCACTATGCCACTGGGACGCAGCCCAACATAACTCTTTAAGAAAAAGAAAATCTCATATTTTGTTTGTGGAGCAGCTAATGGTTTCATCTAGATAAACATGCCTCTTGGAATATAGAGAAGCTAAAGTAAATTGAGAACATGGTGAATATAAAAACTGACCTAAAAATTTCAATAGGACATGCCACAAAAAAACACCCAAACTTAAAAATTATATTGAAATATTCAAGGGCATGAAGTTATAAAATCATAAATGAGATATACACCCAATAGATTACAAGCAAAATTCATAAATGATATATATGCCCAGTAGATCCCACAGCAAAAAATACCCAATGAGGACAAAATTCAAACCTTGAGCTGTAATATTGAATGAGTTTATGGGTAAAATATTGAAAATACAAGAAGCATAAAAATTTGAAAGGAATATGCAGAAACACTGTACCCAAAAGACACTGATCTACATCCAACTATGACAGGTGATAACATATGATCAAGAATTAATGGTATTGAAAAAAATTAGGCTGTTCTAATGGTATTAGCCAAAACTAGATTCCAGGAATTCACAGAATAACAACTGAATATCTTCATAATCTAAGAAAAATACTGGCAACACTTACTTGTCTATTCAACCCATTTACAGAGAACTATGTTCATACTCATTTCAAAGAAAAGTGACCTAAAGAAATGAAAAGTTACTGAACAAAATCATTAATATCACATTCCAGTATAATTGTGCTGATGGTGATTTTTAAATATCTGCAGTAGCATGCAGAGCTGCTAAAAGTTCAAGCTTGATTCAGGAGATGTTGTGGAGCAAGTGAGGCACTGATGTCTTCAGATGAATCTTTGCTGAACACAGAACATATTAGAAATAGGTTTCCTTGTGTTTTATTTGCTATACAGAAACATAAGAAACTATGAATAAGATCAAAAAGAAAGAAAATTCATTAGCAATTTTATTCATTCAGAAGCTGGGCAGAAAGTGTGCTTCAAAAACGTGTCTGTTGATAATGTATTATTTCCTGATAAGTAGTATATCTGTGTGCTGAGCAAATGATCCCACAAGCTGAGAAATATGAACTACTCAACATTAGGCTTCTAGGAGGAACCAACAAGGACTTGCTATGCTAACTGATGACATTCAAAGACTACGACCTACAGTATAGATTTCACCCCAACATGAAAAAAAAAATTCTCAATTGAATTAATAAGCAATACCATGATAAATGGAGTAAAGATCGAAGTGATCCATGATTTAACTTAAATTTCATTCACAATCGTTGCTCATGTAATCAACAGTCAAGAAATTTAACAACGTGTAGCATTAAGCAAACATGCAGCAAAAGACCTCTTGAAAGTGTTAATAACACAGATGAGATGAGAGTGAGCCTCCTTCATGCCATGGTGGTTTCGTTCACTTAAATGATATTCCAAAGTTGGGCATACATCAAGACGTCTTGTAAATAACTTATGCATTTGAATTATTAAATTGGAGATGTATATTGAATATTGTATAAATTGTTGAAAGAACATAAAATATGTCTTGGAAGGAGGACATCTAGAATGCTCATTAGAAAAGATGATGGTGAGAATACTTCAAATATATATTGAACATGTCATCAAGAGATTTCTAGAACATAGCACAATTCTTGATTTCTGTATTTGTTAGATATAGTCAAAGTAGTTCCAATTCATAATTACTCCATGAGTAACAAAATAAACCAGTGACCAGTCTTGTACTATCCTCAAAATTTTTGTGTTAGTCCATTATTGTAGTTGCGGTGTCAGCTCATGTCATTGGAGATCTTCCTCTTTTTTTTCCTTACCCGCTACTTTCCCAAGCACGTTTTCCTCTTCCAGGCATAGGCTACCAGGGTATTAAGCCCAACGTACTTAAAACTAAGTCTTGCCATCCTCGCCTCTAAGAAAAATTCTGACTATACTTTTTCAAAGACAAACTTGTTTGTTCTTCTGACAATTCACAGTACTATTAATATTCTTGGCTAACACTATGATCAAATCCATCAATTTTTTGTTGGTTTTCCTTATGCATTGTTCACTTTCACAAGCACATGAGGCAAAACCAAAAATATGTAGGAAGTAGAACTCTTCATTGTCAACAAATTTGTTTTTTAACTTTGTGTTCTTTGTGGGTAAATAATATCATAAGAACTTTTAGCTCCTCCTTATTAACAAATGCAATAATTTCTATCTTATAAATATATATGCATTTCTCTTTTAATATTAAACTTGAAAATATTCATTAAAATAAAATTATTTTTATTCCCATATTATCTTTTGTTTTCTACCCCAAATCCATTTTTCATATACAGTAAATGCACTTTGGATGATGTCAATCTAAGCAGTGGTTTCTCATTATATTAAAATGAAGTTAAATATTTTCATAATGTAATTCTTTTTAAAGTGCTCTGCAGGGGTAATGTGTGCAGTCTTTGTGACTGACTAAAAAGGAGCTGTCATATACTTATGATATGCTTTTTCATCCGACTGGATCCTCCTTTCCTAATCCTGACCATAATTAGAACTACCAGTATCTGGAGTTTTAAAATGTTTTCATAAAACAAGCAGCCATCTAAGCATGGCATCAACTAATTCGACATGGAAGAAGCACATCAGCCTCTGTGATGCAAGGAATGTAAATAATAAAACCCAAATTCGAAGGAGGAAATGACATCACAGTTTAAAAATTGAACACGTGGCTTGTAAAAGGTTACGGATGATCCATTAGCAGGGTCCACACATAGATTAAGCCTCCCGTGAATACCCTTGAGTCATTGCAAGGGATGTAGATAGCCTTGCTATCAGACATGGAACATTGTAAAGTTGATTATGGCAGGTCAAAACATTATGATATTATCATTAGATCTCACTTTTGACCCACGTAAAGTTATTTTGGTTAAAAATAAAGTGAAGGGAAAATACACATGAATTAAGTTTTAGGTGAATCACCTCTGACCATAGACCAGAGATGTAAATAGCTTTACTATCATATAGAGAGCATTGGAAGGTGGATGATCGCTGATGAAGTTACATTAAAATTTAACACCTCACCATTTGGTTTCCCTTTTGACTTATTTTCAATTTGCTATAGATTTTAAGCTTTACTACATTCTTTTCAATTGGAGTTTTTCTGTTTTATCTGTTACTGTTGTTTATTTGTTTTTTAACTTTTTTTCAGTATATGAAATCCAGAATAGGAAAACCTATAAAGGCAGTAAATGGATTCATGGTACCTTTGGGGATTGGCAGGGGAGGGAGCTTGGGGAATAGGTAGTTAATAATGATGAGTGCAGAAAAGAAGAAAATGCTGTAAAATTGATTCTGGTGATGGTGGTACAACTCTTTTAATCATATTAATATGATTAAACTATTAAAGAGTTTGACTTGTGGATTGTATGTCAATAGAACTTCTAAAGAAAAGCATTTTCATAATGCAATTTTTGTTGTTGCGTCTGGTAGCTGTAAAGTGTACAGTCTCTGTACCCTGTGCAGAGGACCTGTGATCTTCCTATCACCTGCTGTTTCCTTCACCTGTAGTGCATCCGGAAAGTATGTCGTTCTCAGGAGCCATCCAGTTCTTTCTGACCCACAACCATGCTATACTCATCACAACAAATGCGCCCTGAGCCGTCCTCAACAGGGTTCCTCTGCTGGAGCCCATTGTTGTAGCAACTGTATCAATCCATGTCCTTGAGGGTCTTCCTTTTCACAGCTGCCCACTTTACCAAGTTTGAGGTGATTCTCCCCGGATTTCTGTCTCCTGACAACATGTTCAAAACAAGTACGATGGAATCTTGCCATCCTTGCTATAATTTTTTCAAGACTGTTTGTCCTTGTAGAAGTCCATGGTACTTTCAATATACTTCTCCAGCACCCTGAGACAAATGCAATTCTTTTTCTGGCTTCCTTTTTCAATCTCAAATTTCCACATGCATATGAGGCCATTGAAACTGTCATGGTGTAGATCGGGCTCACATTAGTCCTAAAAGCAGCACAGTTCCTTCTCAATTCGCTAAAGAAGTTCTGTGCAGTAGATTTACTCAATGTAGCATGTGTTTTCATCTCTGCTGCTGCTTCGAAGCAATACCAAATGCATGGCAACTTCATTATTTTCTTCCTTCAGTCTGATATTATCTATTGGTTCTGTTGTGAAGTTACTCTCACATTGAGTTATGGACCATACAAAGGTCTGCAAGTTTGCTATACCTGCAAGTCACAGGTTGTTAATACACCTTTCCAATCTTGATGCCACATTTTTCTTCATATTGTCCAGTTTTTATGATTATCTGACTAGATAAATATTCCTGATTAGATAAGCAGTCCTGATTAAAAACCATCCAATAATCTCTTGCTCTATTCTAACAACTGCACATTGATCCATGTACAAAATCCTGGAATTCCCATTATTATCAAGGTTATCTGTAGTCAAATGTTTTTCCATAGTCAATAAAACACAAGTAAATAAAACAGACACAAAATAACCTCTGCTTCAGACAACGTCCATCTGGCATCAGCAATGATATCCCTTGTTCCACTCCCTATGAATCCAGCCCAAACCTCTGGGAGCTTCATGGACAATCTTCAGCAATGCCTTATTGCATGTTCTATCGATATTATATGCTATAATTTGAGCACTTCCTTGGGTCATTTATCTTTAGAATGGGCACAGATATAGATTTCTTTCAGTCAGTTAGCTAAGTAGCTTTCTTCCAAATTTCCTGGTATAGAAAAGTAAATGCTTCCATTGCTTTATTAGTCTGTTAGAACATTTCAATTGGTATCCCATCAATTTCTGAAGTCTTTTTAAAATTTTGTTTTCATTGCAGTTTGAACTTCTTTCCTTACCACCATTGGTTTGTGCTCATATAGTGGAATATCAACTAGTTCATTTTGGTACAGTGACTGTCTAGTCTATCTTTTTTCCCCTTGCTTCCTGAGTCATTTAACATTGTGCCCACATATGTTTTCAACACTCTAACTTGAGACTGGAATTTTTCTTGAGTTCTTTCATTTGTGTGTGTGTTCTCCTATTCGATACTCCAACTCAAGTTATTTGCTATGATATTGAAATTTGTCTTCTTGAGTTGCCCTTTGAAGTTTTCTATTGAGCTCTTTGACTTGACCTTATTTTCCATTCGCCTTAGCTACTTTCTGATAGAAGAGAAAGTTTTAGAATTTCTTTTGACATCCACTTTGATCTTTTCTTTCATTCCTGTCATTTTAACAACCATTCGCTTCCTTCATGAATGGTATGCTTGATATCCTCCCACACTCCCTCAGGTTTTCTGTTATTAGTGTATAATATCCATTCTTGAAATATTCTCAAAACTCACATGGGATATACTTAAGGTCAGACTCTGGTTCTTGTAGACTTGTTTTTATATTTTTCCAATTTAACCTGAATTGACATATGAGCATTTGAAGGTCTGCTTCTCAGTTAGTCCCTGGCCTGGTTTTAACTGCTGATGCTGAGTTTCTCTGTCACCTGTGGTCAATTGGATTTCTGTGTATTCCACTTGGAGAAGTCCACATGTATAACCACATTTTGTTTTCATAAAGAGAATTTTCCTATGAAAAAGTCATTGGCTTTCAAAAATTCTGTCATGTGATCTCCAATTTCATTTCAATCACCCAGTTCATATTATCCAACTGCTGTTTCTTCCTCTGTTTCCAACTTTAGCATTCTAAATGCTAATAATTATCAATGTATCTTCATTGCATGTTTGATCAATTTCAGCTTGAAAATAGTTAGAAATTTTTACATTTCACATCAATAATTTTTGCTGGCAGTCCATATATTTGAATAATAGCTACATTGATTGAATTCCCTGGAAGGCAAATAAGTAATAGTAATAGTGATTGGAAGTAAAAGTGGCTACAAATCTCGTGTTCTCCACCCACTAAGGTTTTGCTACATATCCTAAAGCTTTCTTGGAATAATATCTGAGGTTGAATGTGAATTAGACCTGTGTTTGGTTTTTCCTTACTAAAAAGTTGTTTTGTTGATATGGATCAGTTTGACTCTGCCACTTCTCTTGCTGTGGCACTGCCGCGAGCCACCCCCCCCTCCCCGACTCTGACCCAGACAAATTAATGATCAGCATCACCAACAAGAGCAAACATGACAGTGCAGGCTATAGTTATATTTAATATATACACATACATACAGCACAGTCAGGGTAGAGAGGGACCTCTTGAGACCAGCAGGTGGCTGTGGGGAGGGAGGTCAGGGACTTCTAGAAAGGATCATAAACCCCTGAGAAGGGAACAAAAACACCTAGTTTGCCCAGGTTCTCCAAACTGAGAAACATCTAGAAACGTGAGTCTGCCAATCCTCTTAGAGGGTGTAAGCATTTTTCTCTGGATTTTCTTTGTCTTTTCCCAGAGGGAATGAAATGGTGGACTTTTCATTTCCCCTTTGTATTCACTTTCCTGACATGTACCTACTCACACAGCCCACCTCAGGCCTGTTCCATTAACAAAATGCAGGTCTTTTCTGCCCCCACCCTTTAAAGTGGAGGATGGGGGTTGGAGTGGGAAAAGGGGAATAGAAATAGCCCTACCTTGATTTAGTTTGGGACACTAAGTTCACCTCCCTCAGATTGTGACCCGTGCAGCCCAGGAAGCAGAAGAGAAATGAGATGAGCTGGATACGTGTCCCTGGTGGTGTGGTGGTTATTTCTTGGACTGCAATCACACTACTGGCAGTTGAAAACCATGACCCGCTCCACCCAAGACACACTGGGCTTCCTACATTAGTGCACAGTTCTCATCTGGGCATCTGGCAGGGTCACTAGGAGTTAGTATTGAATCGATAGCATTGGGTTTGTCTTGGTCTTTTAAGGCACATAGGGTCTGTGCACATACATGTGTGTGCACAATATATGATGAGAGCACCACAGAACTCCCTGAAAGAGGTTAAACTACCTTTGCAAACATGGACACAGGAAACGCCATTTTGAATGAAGAATGAAAAATATAATATTCAGGCCCAGTCTAAATATTGAACCACTGCCAAGAACCAACAGATGGTCTGAAGAGCCACCTCAGACAATCTGGGAAATCCCGATAAGATTTGGCTGGCTGCTGCAGAATTTCCAGAAAGATGTCAAAAGGCAAGCTGAACTACCTCTATAAAGCCGGACAGAGACACTGACTTTTCAGAAAGCTAGCAATCACGGAGACACCAACTCCTGCTCTCTCCCACTCTCCCTGAGATGAGTACACCAAGGAAGGCAATGCTCCTTGGGACTATTTTTCTGCAATAATAATGTGTGTACTGTGCTGCCCTTATACTCTGATATTTTTCCTGATGGTTTATTTTTTTTTTTGCATTTAGTATTTTGGGTTAGTTTTAAGATTATAGATTGATGTGTATGCAGTGAATAAACTGAGCATTCAAAAATGTCCAAGAGCATGAAGCCATTCTGGATCATGCTGCTCATGACAAACAAGGGGTGTTTGGCCTAGGATAGGTTGGGGGATGTGTCCTTGCCTCTTCCCTTGTGGAATGGGAAAAGGAAGTGGTGTGAGGAAGGCCCAACTCTTTTACTTGCACCCCGTCCCCTTGCACAGAACTCCTTGAGAAGAGGGGAGGAGGGCAGTTTTATGAATATAGTCATTGTGCATCTTGGCATTGTGGCTATCTGTTACTTTAATATCCAGCTGATGCTCTTCAAAGATCTTCAGCATACGACTCGGATAGTTAGGGCGGCAGCAGATCTCAAAGGTGTGCCGACTGTAGAAGAGGTTTTCTTTAGTCAGCTTGTTGTGGCTCTCCTGATAGCTGAACTAGGTTCTTCTCACCAGGCATGTCCTCATTACCAGCTGACTTAGAGTGACTCAGATCGTTAGGGTGATGCTGTTGGTCACGTCCTGGAGGAAAGTCTCATCTGTGAGGAGAGTTCAGGATGTGTCACATGGGGGTTCCTATGGTCAAGAGGCATGTCTTCTTAAACCAGATTGGATGATCACATCATAAGGTTGTTGTGAAAAGCCTTCCAATTGGTTCTGACACATTCATAGCAACCGGATGTACAGCAGAAGGGAACACTTCTGGTCCTGCCCCATCCTTACGTTTGAGCCTATTGTTGCAGGCATTGTATCCTTCCATCTTATTGTGGGTCTTCCTCATTTTCACTTCCCTTCTACTTTACCATCTTATTGTGGGTCTTATTGTGGGTCTTATTGTGGGACTTCCTCATTTTCACTTCCCTTCTACTTTACCTCATTTTCACTTCCCTTCTACTTTACCAAGATTCCTGTCCTCAGCCAAGATTCATGTCCTCCATCCTAATAATATGAAAGAACCTCTCAGCCGATATGCCTTTAAGGATCATTCTGACTCCCGTTTAAGAAGACAAAGGAAGGATGCAATGACATAACTCAGGTCACAGACCAGATTTGATGTTAGGAGAGTTTTCCTATAGTGTAGCTTGAAAAGTTTTTTATTTTACAATATATACATACAGAGATTTTGAGGAACCCTTTCTTTGCCAAGAAAATAGCCAGATTGGAGCAAGTCCTGTGGATTCAGGGCCCCTGAAGGAAGATCCCCCTGGATCTAGTAGATGTTTGATCTCAAGACACAGGGAAGACCAGGGCCTCAGAGGTCGCAAGGCTACCTTCCCTCACAGCTGGCAGAGACTCCGATGAACTGACATTCTAAGTTGGAATCTCTAGTCTCACAAACTGTAAGAGTATACATTTCTGTTTGCTAAAAACTTATATTTGTGATATTTATGCTATAACATCACTATCTTACTAAGACCTAGATACATGATATTT